>JARJDW010022740.1:0-11158 GCA_030264715.1 Adinopsis sp. GC000173 | reverse complement strand
ATATTTTTAACAGCTCAAATAAGTATTTGTAATAACTGTCCTAAATTATTGTTTTACCTGGCGTAAATTCTTCAAATGGTGATTTTTTTGGTGTGCGTTTTGTTAAAAATGTTCAGATTTATTTGTTACCAAGTGTACAACTTACAATGTCGTATCCCATGTCTTCGTGTTCGAATTCGCCGGGTTGCAGAGGGTAGAAAAACACGCGAAATATACTCCACCACGCACATGATAGAATCGCCAGGTAGACGAAAAACACCACACGCTTCCACATTGTTTCTGATCAACAATGCAATAAAGTGGACAGCAACAACGACGTGATTAAAATATAATGCTCTATTGACATACGCAATATTGTCAATGCGATACGTACGTTTGTCGTTGCTGCTTTTTATAAACTATCGAAATTTAGTACTTATCAATCATTGTGTAAATATTATAAATGTCGCTGCGATTATACATCCATAACAATAATGGCCCCGATGGGTTTATGAATTTGACTGCGAATTGCGTCCAACTATTATATAATAGTGCACGCAATATTTTGCCCTAACATTACAATTATGACAATCATTTTGTGGAGAATGTTTGGGATACATCATAACAATAACTAAACAATGTATGTAACATATGTACGTAGTAAGTTTTTTTTTTCTTTCTAATAATTGACAACAACTTGCAGATTTATTTATATAATACAAAAAATAATTATAATTACTTATAATTTCTTATTGCGTTTACAATTAATTTATTCAAGACATGCATGTTTTGTTGGACGACGAAGTCGGTGTGTGTGAATGTTTCGAGTTTAAGCACGGAGACGACGCTTGGTATGTGTTGTTTTAATAAAGTTATATCCTGCAATAAATTTTAAGTTAATTTACTCGTAATGAATACTAAATCGGTGCATTAAATGTACAAAAAGAAATTCCATACATACATAATCAGATGTGATCCAATCTTTGTGGCCATAAAAAATTGCGATTGGAGTGGCAATATTGTTGGTATTGTAATGCGGGGCGGTTTCTTGATTGTACAGTTCCATGTTTTTAGTTTTGCCATAATTGTATCTTTGAAACTTTTCTAAGAAAAAGAAGACATATTATATGCAGGGTGTAACAAAATTTGTAAAAGTTGATCGTAGGAACTAGGAAGATGAAAAATCATTATAGAACATTTTTTAGTTTTTATGTTATGAAACTAAGAGCTTTATTGGACGAGTTAAAAGTATAGAGATTGTCTTATTTTTACTTATTGCGCACTTGACTTCTCTTGCAACAATGTGCTTTAGCAACGCATTTAATGCCTATGTATAATGGTAAAAATAAAATGTTTTTTGAAGTATTATAATTCTCATGCTGTTTGCTATGACATGTGAGTTTTACAATTTTTAAAGGGATTTGTAGTCATTAGTGGCATATTTTATCATCAAACTCTGATGGTGACCATTATAATGCAATGCATTAGCTAAATGTTGTTAATTGATCAACGACACTTAAATTATTCCCTTTTTATATTAAAATTGCCACTAAACAGAAGAAGAATGTTTATGAAATTACCACTTGAAATACATTTAGGTACAAAGTTTCTTTTTTAGATGTTTAACTGTCGATCGTCATTAAACGACGCAATGGGAATGATATGAAATATCAAGTTAGAAACAGACATCGCTTATTGGCAATTTCTTTTGAATCGTAAGTAATCCAAAGCATATATATCATATTTATAAATTTTGTATTAAAATTCGTAACTCAATCTACAAGTTTCAAAATTGTTTTGATTGTAGAGAGATGTCTCGCTTTTTCCGTAAAGTTAAACGAAATTAAATCCTTACTCATATGACGAGAGTATTTTAAACGGCTGAGGGCAATTTTAATGTCAATAGGGTTTTTAAAACTATGACGGGCCCCAATTTACTACCGGCCGCGAGCAAGTGCCTAACCTGCCTTATGAAAAATATTTATACTTTTATAAAAATAATTTGGTTTTATAGTTGAATGGTTAAAAAGATAAAAATGTATAAAACCTGTAGTGTAGAATTGAAAATAGTGCATCAATGTTGTCAAGGATATTCCAGCCGGCATATGTGTCAACACCAATGGTAAAAGCGTCTAGAAATTACCTACAGTTAATTAATTTAATTAGCCGCATTAATTGTAATAACGCACGTCGTTGAAATTGCTTCCGCAGCCTCCAAAACTGCATGCAAAGTATTTCAAATAGACCTGCAAATGTCCATCGCTGCGNGCTCGTACTGGCCGAAGTACTTTACGATGGGCTTTAAATAATAATAAATTGATTTTAATCGAATTGGGTTTTTGGTTGGTGTAACAATACCATCCAGAAGCTTTGTATCCAGTAGGGCAGGTGTAGTGAAAGCGATACGCATCCAGATGTAAAAATCACCGGGGCGAGCGCAATGAGCAGTTTAATTTTCGCATTGTACGATGGAAATTCACTCAATGCAATGAAACTAGTCGTACAACCCATGCTATGTCCTATATAATACAAACTGGATGAATTTGTAGTATTTAAAACGTAGTCGATGTGCGCTGGAATATCGTAGATGCCCATTTCATGCAGAGTAAAGTTAAAGAAGCGTTCATTTTCCGTATCTGGATTGATGTGGAGGTGTTTTCGTGAGTAGGGATTGCCACGTAGATTACCCAGCCAAACATCAAAGCCAGCATCGACCAAATGGTATACAATTGATGAATTTGGACCTCCCAGCAGCCAAACCACAGAACTACTTGCCATTCCATGCATTATTAATATCACTGGCCGATTTTTGTGCGATTTTATAGTGTCTTTAGCATGGGGAATGCGATGCATTTGCAAAATGTATTCATCTTGCGTTACCACATTGTGAGTTTCTAAGGGATAACCATGGTTTGCGACTAATTCGTCCTTTAACAAACAAAAATCTAAACTAATTTTCACTATCACCTCGCTGGTGTAACATCAACTAGAATGTAAAACTAAAGAATCTAGTCGACAAGCAAAAAAGTTTTTATGAGATATGTTTAAATTTTTTTTAACAATTTCCATGTTGTAGTTTATAAGTTTTTCTAAATTACATGCTTTTCCTAGCCAAACAAACGTTCGAAATGCAACGATGATGTTAATAATTGGTAGGTTTGGTTTAGGCATTGATGATTCTCTGTAAACAATCTCATAAAACCTACTACCCTGATGATAGCCGAAAAATGAATTGGCAGAAACGTTGGTAATTTAAAGAAATGTAAATGAGGTCCACTTTTACTTTCTTGTCAAAAAAGCAGACTGAAAAAATGATTATTCTACGTTTTAAAATGTATAATGCTTTGTACTGTAATTTAATTCAACTTTTTATTATTCGAAACCGGTTTCAGCTTTTACCATTATCAGTTGATAAAATAATTTTTGAAAAACCTGCACCATATTTGTGTATTTATTGCTGTGAATAAGATGGTTGTTTTCACTGTATGTTTATGTGTCTTTTTGTCAAAATGTATTTTTAGTAGATGAATATGAAGTAATAAATAATGAAATTTATTTCCTTTTTTGTTGCAAAACTTACAATATCATAGGCCATTTCCCTGAGAACGAAGTCATCCGCTTTGGTTGTTGGATGAAATGCAACATTGTACAAGGCATGCACCGTTTGTACTATTACAGACAAGGTGTAAACTACAGCCAACGTTACAAACCATAAAATAATTGCTTTATAATTATAATTCATGTTAATTAATTGAATCTATGTTGTTTCGGAGATGTTGTAATTTCAAATGCATCAAAATGGTTTGAGTCATGGTCATATATATGTATGCTCGATTAAAAAAAATTAGTTTAATGTGCGAGTAGTAGTCTATTACAAAAAAACGCAGTTAAATATTTTTTGCAGCGTTTAATAGTCGTAAATATTTTATTTGTAAATCAAAATGTGGCGTTCGGGCGCGTTATGCGGTCACCGATCATTACAATTGATAAATCGTAATCTTCGGCATAATTGTTCTCTATCAGAGATCTACAGACATAGATAATAACTTTTATCAGAAATATAAATTGCATTCGATGTAGAGCAAATTAATTGAAAGCTGAAAGGCAGACAGCATGTTTGGGTCGGTGCTGGTGTGTTGCGTTATCGCACTATGTGCGGGTGGTAGTGACGGTGCAAATATTCTTGGCGTCGCCTTTGTACCGTCGTTCAGTCATCAAACCGTCTTCCAGCCGGTATGGAAGGAGTTATCACTACGTGGCCATAAAGTCACCACCATCTCATCATTCCTGCTCAACGATCCATCCTTGACGAATCTGAAAGAGATTGATGTCTCGAAGGAGACTTTGGCGGCGCATGCACGCTACAACGTCAACACGTGGGGCTCCACCAAAGAGAATAAGACCAAGTCACTGAGTGATTTCATGGATGTCACGATGGATATTTATGATGCGTTGTTTTCAGCGCCACAGGTGCAAAGTCTCTTGCATGATAAGAATACGAAATTCGATTTGGTAATAATGGAGTCGATCATGCCAACTGGCTACGCATTCATGGAGCATTTTAACTGTCCTGGAATTGGAATTACGTCTATTAAGTTAATCGATGATGTGCTTATGCAACATGGCTCACCAGTTAATCCAGCTATCTATCCTAGTTTAATGGTTGCCGCTGGAAAAACTTTAAAAACATTTACGGATCGGGTTATGAATGTCTTTACATTCCTCATGTTTAAGATGTACACAACATTAGGGGTAACAAGATACGACGATCAAATTAAACGATACTTTCCGGAGAACAAAATAATGACGAATGATTTAACTGCCAAATTAAGCTTAATGATTATGACAAACAATCCTGCATTAGAAGTGGTACGCTCACATTCACCGAAGATCATTCCCGTCACCGGCTTAAATATTCGCCCAGAAAAACCATTACCAAAAGTAAATTGATACAATATATCGATAACTAGCTATAAAATTAATCAATTTTGTCTATATTTAGGACATGAAGAAGTTTATGGATGAATCTAAAAACGGCGTGGTGTACTTGAGCTTTGGCACCAATATTAAAAGCTCACTCTTACCGCAAGATCGTCGCGATTGCCTTCTTGGTGCGATTGCTGAGCTGCCATACGATGTGATATGGAAATTTGAGACTGATAATTTACCAAACATTCCTAAGAATTTGATGATTGTCAAATGGGCACCGCAACAAGATATTTTAAGTATTATTATTGTACATTTTTGTTGACATGCTTTGTAACTCTTAGTTTTTAGGACATCCCAATGTTAAATTGTTTGTGACGCACGCTGGATTGCAATCAACTGAGGAAGCCACACACTTTGGCATACCATTGCTAGCAATTCCATTTTTTGGAGATCAAGAAGCAAATGCTATGAAAATCGTTGATGCTGGCATTGGACTACACTTAGACTACTTCACAATGACTAAGGAAACTTTCAGAGATCACATGCTGGAAGTTGCTGGAAATAAACAGTATTTTATAAATAATTTATTTTAACCAAATGTAAATTATGAATTGTTTTAGATACAAAGAAAAATCGTTGTATTATAAGCGAATTATCGAAGATAAACCAATGAGTGATTTGGATAATGCAGTTTGGTGGATCGAATATGTAATTCGACACAAGGGTGCTCCACATTTAAATCCGCACGTATTAAATGTACCTTTCTGGCAGTATTTCATGTTGGACATTATTGCTGTGACAGCGGTGGGAGGCTTTCTAATTATTTATATTTTCATCAAATTTACCAAACTTTTACTAAACACACGCCATTATTTGTAAAACCAATTTTATCTACATGATATAACATTTTTGCTCTTTGCCAACAAACGCATATGATAACAATCGAAAAATTGCATTTTAATAAATAACTACGTTATGTAATTTTTTTTATCTATTTGTATATCTAGTATTTTTTTCAATATATAATATCCATGCGTGATAAAGAATTTTTATTTAATTATCGCTATGTAGACTTTACCGCACGTAAAACATATAATTTAAAATGTAATAATGCATTAATTATTTTAATATTATGTGTAATAAGTCTTTAACCATTATTGCATGAAATTATTTGGGTATTGATTTTTACAATTATTACGCATTGTTAGAAGATTGTTTATAGAAAAATGTAGTAGTCTATAATGCATTCATTCTATTTTTATCGTTTACACAAACAATAATTAGACTTGCAATTATATTACTCTGCGTTTAATTGAATTTAAAGTTCACTATTTAGTTAATTATCATCATTATTTATTTTCTTCATTCCGTGTTTAATAAGTTAAACAAATAATCACATAGGAACTTTGTACAAAGTAGAAATTTTATTAATGTAACATTAAATTATTATATTAAATTGTTTACTGAAGATATATTACATATCACTTATGATTGCTATCACATTAAAAATCGATTAATCACAATGACTTTGAATGAATTGAATAGTATTGCAAAAGATTTATCAATCAAATTTTGGAATGTAATTTGTCTATGTACATACCTGAAACAATTAACTCTGATAAATAGATATTTTTATCAAAGCGTTATAAATTCGTTCAAATATATTATGACGCTAGTTGTGGCTGATCTAATCACGCAAAATGTTTGCGTTTTATTTATTATTAATTCCGTTATTTGCTGGCTGTGACGCGGCCAACATTCTTGGTCTGGCATTCATTCCATCGTTCAGCCATCAGACCGTCTACCAACCCATTTGGCGTGAACTGTCCTTGCGCGGCCACAAAGTCACCACGATCTCATCGTTCCTCCTCAACGATCCGGCGCTGACGAATCTCACCGAAATCGACGTGTCGAAGGAGACTATAGCGGCGCAGGCACAATTCAATGTGAACACGTGGGGCTCGACGGAGGAGAATCAAACGGCGAAGATGGATGACTTCATGCGTGTCACTGATGCCATCTTCGATGCGTTTTTTTCAGCGCCGCAAGTTAGGGAATTCTTCCAGGATAAAAGCAAGAAATTTGATTTAGTCATTTCTGAAATCTCATATCCTTTGGCGTTCGCACCCATGGAGCATTATAATTGTCCAGTGGTGGGAATTTCGTCATATGTATTGCCCGAATCAATGTTGGTAGAATACGGACAAGCGATTCATCCCATAGCATACCCTGATGTATTTTTAAGTAATGGAAAAGCCTTAAATCTAAAGGAACGCATTTCTGCGTTTCTGTTCAAAGTGTTTGTTGATGTGTATGTTATTGCATTGCGGCCACATTTCAATGCACAGATTGAAAAATATTTTCCGGAGAATAAGAAAGGTTCAGGTGAGATATTTAGAAGCGCAAGTTTGAATATTATGACTTATAATCCGGCACTGGAAGTTGTTCGTCCACACTCGCCTATGATCATTCCTGTTAGTGGATTAAATATACGTGACGAAAAACCATTACCAAAGGTAGATACTTGATTGATAATAATCAATTTTCATCGAATTTGTTTCAAAGTCAAAGTATGATAGTAATTCATGGAATTAATTGCACACTTGAAACACTATTATGAAATTAATTTTATGATTAGTTGTTGTACACATGTTTTATAATGTTTAAATTGTATTACTTGCTTGAAATAATTATGTAATTATTAATTAATGTTGCAGGACATAAAGGAATTTTTGGATAATTCTAACGATGGCGCAATTTATTTAAGTTTTGGCACTAATATTAAAAGTGCTTTATTACCGAAAGAGCGTCTTGATTGTATTCTTGGAGCAATTGCAGAATTGCCTTACAATGTGCTTTGGAAATTCGAAAAAGATGATCTGCCCAACAAGCCTAAAAATGTAATGATTGTTAAATGGGCACCACAACAAGATATACTAAGTATTAATTAGCAAAATATCTAATGTATATAATTTACATGACATAATTTTAGGACATCCCAATATTAAGTTGTTTGTAACGCATGCCGGATTGCAATCAATTGAAGAAGCAACACATTTAGGCGTACCAATGCTTGCCATTCCATTTTTTGGAGATCAACCAGGCA
This sequence comes from Adinopsis sp. GC000173, assembly GCA_030264715.1. Classification (NCBI taxonomy): domain Eukaryota; kingdom Metazoa; phylum Arthropoda; class Insecta; order Coleoptera; family Staphylinidae; genus Adinopsis; species Adinopsis sp. GC000173. Next base: position 3,144 of record JARJDW010022740.1, on the reverse strand, counting down.
ATGCAATGAAAATCGCTCGTGCTGAAATCGGATTACACCTCGATTATTTCACAATGACCAAGGAAACGTTTAGAGATGCTATGATAGAAATAGCAGGAAATAAAAAGTAGTATAATTTTTTATGCTGCATAAATTTGTTGTTGCTTATAAACTAATGGCTTTTTAGATACAAAGAAAAAGCGTTGTATTACAAGAATCTAATCGACGATAAACCGATGACCGATTTGAATAAGGCAATTTGGTGGATTGAATATGTGATTAGGCATAAAGGAGCAGAACATTTGCGACCGCACGTTTTAAGTGTACCGCATTATCAGTATTTTATGCTGGATATAATTGGCGTACTGGCAATTGGCGGTTTTCTAGTCGTTTATCTATTTGTTAAATTAACAAAATTTCTACTGACAACAACTCGCTACATTTAAATTTAAAATGAAATAAATAATCTAATCTATGTTTACGTATAAATAAATAACAATATTTATTTCAATTACAATAATATACATTTTTTTAGCAAACGGTAAATCAAATTTTTATTACAGCATTGTATAATTTAATAACGTTATAAATTGCGATTATATTTTTTTATCGTATAGCATATATAGTAATTTGAATGTTTTTAGATAAGCAATGCACACACTAATACAAATTATAAGGAAATTCAACCAATTACCTACTACTGCATTTTATAAGTCATGCAAAATAAAACTGATGGACTATATGCTTTTTAATGGCAAATCAAGATTGCTGTTAAATAATAATAAGCCGTATAAGTTACATAAAACATTTATCTACTTCTCTATCTTTCAATTTATTAATTTAATATGTAATAAATGCGCGAAAATATTGTTATGCGAATCGACATTAATTATGAATTTTAAAAAAAATAATGCGCGCATTAATGAATAATTAATTTTTTTATTATTAGTTACCTCTTTAGTAAATCATCTGTTTATTTAGGGTAATGATATAACAGCAATCATATCTGATTAATAAATACGCTTTTATTAATTAGCCATCAAAGTGTACCATCAGTTTGTTATCTGCTTATATGTACTTACATTGCCAGTACAATATGTATTCTATGAAAGGAAATTAAATTATGCTATTATTATTATTATGTGTGTACTTTTTCAACACAATCTATAATATAACCCGTATTAAAATGCACATAATATTTCATAATTTTTTTTGATGTATCTATAATATAACCGCGAAAATACATGCACGTATATAAATATGATATAACAGCAGATATTAAAATTTTTAATTAATTAATGGTATAACATAATAGAATAGAAAATAAGTAGGGTATGGAAGAAGTTATATATACACCTCTACTCGTGCTTCTTTATAATACATTTTTTCGCGTCGAATGTGAGGCAAACAGCCAACAACAATAGCCACCATGAAGGTGATTATGCTGATTGTATACCTGCAAATTGCGATCTACCAAAGTGTATACGTCGCGCGTACGATGAAGAGATTATCAAAATTGCAAACGGTAAATTTCAATCTAATTCATTATGTGATTGGTATCTATTTACTTAAATTCCAGCCGGATTTTATTAAATACTATGGTTATCCGTGTGAGGTGCACGAAGTTGTTACTGAAGATGGTTATATATTGAATATGCATCACATTCCGCACGGCAAGAATGGCACCAACGATAAGATTCAACCCGTCGTTTTTCTTCAGCATGGCATCTTCTCGTATTCGGGCGATTGGTTCATATCAGGGCCGGGAAAGGCGTTAGGTATGTTTGTTTATTAACTGAGTGAAATTTTGTTATAATTTATATCGCGATTATACAATGCATCATTTAGAAAGAGTACATTTTCTCCTTTACCATAATTTGTTATTTGCATGATTGATTTTAGCAATAATACAAACAATCGCTTTTTGGTTAAGAGGCAATGAATGATAAATAATTAATGCTTGAAAACCATTGCTAGTTAATTAGAAATGGTTTTAAATTACACACAATAGAAGTAAATTCTATCATTCGCTGCTGCAGCTTTACAAACGAGTAATTTAAATGAATTTTTCCAATATGTAGTCAAGCGCGTAAAAAATCTATTGTTTCATCACGCTTATTAAAGCTAATGACATTTTTTTTCTAAATATTTATTATTTCATCGCATTACAATTAAATTGCTTGTCAACTGTATTAATAATTTATTGTTTATGAATTTTTATGACATAAATTATGTAATAGAACATTATAATCTATTTTTTACAATTTCTTTGCGAGTACGTTATTTTGAAACAGTATCTTGCTTATTTTTTAATTACGTACTGTAACCCACTTAGCCGTTCCACACAACAATCATCATTTAGTTTTTACTTTTTTTGTGTTTTTTATTTTGTATACGATTTTAGGATTTGTGCTTGCGGATGCCGGGTACGATGTGTGGGTGGGAAACGCGCGCGGCAACAAGTATTCGCGCAATCATCAGGAATTTGATCCGGACTTTGACGCCGACTTTTGGGATTTCAGCTGGCACGAAATTGGCATCTACGATCTGCCGGCGATGATTGATTACATACTCGACTACACGCAACAGGAACGTCTATCATATATCGGTCACTCGCAAGGCACCACCTGTTACTACGTGCTGCTGTCGGAGAAGCCGGAGTACAATAAGAAAATTACGGCTCAATACAGTCTCGCACCTGTGGCATACATGTCACACATGTACGGGCCCGGCTTGAAGTTTCTTTCATACATCGAGAAGCTACTCGAAGTATGTAATCATAAATTACGTATAGGAGGTATACATATATTGAATGCGCACACAAATTGATTTGTTGTTTTGTTACAGTTCAGTGCGAATCTGTTGAATATTTATGAATTGAAGCACGACAGCTTCATTTTCCGTGCGTTTTTCCATCGCTTTTGTTCGATAAATGTCATTAAAGAGTTATGCATACGTGAAATATTTTCAATTACCGGCTACAATACGAGACAGTTTAATGATAGCCTACTGCCGATAATCGCCGCCAATTTTCCGGCCGGCGCATCGATAAAACAATTGCAACATTACGCGCAAGAAATTAAATCAGGTGATGATGGATGGCAGTTGACGCTAGAGTTGGGCAGCTGACAAAATTTTATTCACGATCACGACACGATCAATACT
>JARJDW010022739.1:0-15788 GCA_030264715.1 Adinopsis sp. GC000173 | reverse complement strand
AACTGCAAAGCCTTCTGTTCGGTCGTGGGCAAGTCCCATATTTTTAAATTGTCCAAATCCATTGTAAACTATCACTATGTTCTAAAACTAATTGTCAACTACTGCTGCACTATAACGCAGTAAAGTAACCGAGAAATACGCGTCTGTAACGTTTGAAAGGAACACTGCTTGTGTTAGAAAACCGCCCATAAGCACGAAGAGGTAGAAAGCTAGTAAAGTATGTTTGCGTTAAGCTCATAAATCACTGACACATTCAGCGGAAATATGTAGAAAAAAGGTAGTGTTTTGCATAACGGTCCCTGCGCGTCGCGACGTCACATTCTAAGCGTGCAGCCTCTTACACACGTGCACGCTGGCTGATATTTTTGTCTGTTCCCTTTGAATGTGTCAGTAAACATACTGCACATAAATAAATTTTCTAACCACTCCCCATAAGGGGATATCCTCTAAGACCAGACATCTGGATTTATATCTAATAGAATTTTTGTGGAGACAAAGATTTAACCCTTACATATTTACAATCAATAGTTTATGTTTTTCCTCGATCTGAAATGTAAGATATGTTTTATACTTTTCAAAATAATTTTTTTTTCACTGTATTTTGTGTTATGTCCATATAGATAACGTAACACAATCGATCGAGTGTGACGGTGAACAATGAGTACAGGGGGCACAGGTTAACGAAACAGTCCAACTTTTTAATTTCAATTATTAAAGAAATTACCGTAAAAGAATTGAGAGTTGATTTAGGCAACTTTTTAAATATTTATGTATTGACAATAATCATTCTATATTAAAAAGCCGAAACGAAAGAAAGTTTTGTCTATTTTGACTTTGAGAACTGTCACAATACTAATGGCGTCTTTGTGATTGTTGATTCATAAGATACTTTATTATTGTTAATGTTAAGTTAAATAAATAATTATGTCGTTGCAGGGTGATTGTAAGCGGTTTTACACAATTAGTATTTTTATCTTAAATTCTAATTGAGCCATATTTCACAAGACAGTGTTTAACTTACTTAATAGTCTCTAATTTGAAATCTGTTTTGTTAATTAAAAAGATACGAATCGATTGTGTTAAGTCATTACTTAAAATTTCTTTAGAGTTATTTAAAAAACTTGGAGAGTGAAAAAGATACGCTGCTTGGAACGATCAACTCGTTAAGCGATGCTAATTTGGCCAGGGAGCCTGAACTAGTTGAGGGTCGCGAGCAGATTGAGTCCCTTTCAACGCAGGGCGAGGAATTGGGAAAAACAGTGCAAGAAAAATATCAGGAATTGCGTGAGTAGCATTGTATTATTCAATTCTATATTCTTGTTCTATAAAATATCTAGTAATTACAATTTATAATATTCACTACAATTTTAGGCGATAAGGGCGGCGATATGTCGATGGAAACCGCGCTTGCTCTTCTCCAAACTGCTGCCAGCGAAGTCGAAGAACAATCTGATGCGTTAGCGAACGCATTTCTCTCCTCCGAAAAGGAGCTGGACGCATTTCTTGACGAGTTTCTCGCCAAACGTAAATTGATGCATATGCGGCTCGTAAAGGCGGACAAGATGATGAAGCTTGTCGCGAATTATGAGGGATTTTATAGTGGGAACTACGTGAATGCGCCGCCGATGGCTGTGAACAGCAGCTACTTTCCGGCTGTGCCAGCCGTGAATCCGGTGGCCGTGCCTTATCCGACTGGGCCGATGAACATGCCAATGCCCGGCATGAACTATTTTCAGAATCACTATTAATTAATTTAGGACTATTTATGTGATAAATTATGTATTATAAATTAGGAGTTATTCTAGACGTTTATATAGTAAAATACTAATACATTTATTTCATTACATTGCGTTGTTTTGGGTTAAATTAACCGCAGTAATATTCATTTAATTGATAAGCAGTACATAGTTATTCAAAATGCTCACATCGCAATTTCTAAGTAAATTAACGGAACTGTATTTTCTTAACGATTTTATTTATTGCTTTTTATTTTAATTTGATGATGAGTTAGTTCTCACAAAATTTTTACATCGTAAACTATTTTCTAAAGAAAATTTCCATCAAACTACGTTTAGGGTGTCTGATATGAATTATAGGTACATTACTGCGCCATATAAAGTGCACCCCAATTTTCGGTTTGTTCGGCCAATAGAAAAGCATGGAAATAACAGGGCTAACTGATTTGGTTCCAATTCTGTTATATAACGGGAGAAAATCGCTGGGGAGTAGGTACTTTTCATATTTATTGCTTAGATTCGTTCAATGATTAAAAAAGTAAGTACAGGGCAGAGTAAGAGGCAATAAAAAAACTTTAATCTGTATTTAACTTGTTTGCGTTGAGAAAATACAAGTTTTATTGCAAGAAAATTACAAATTAATTTTTTTTTTCATTAAAAAACAAAATTGTAAAAAACTCAAACATATAAATCCGATGACTTCTCGAATTATTGTTTGCAGAGGTATACATAGGCTCAAAGTTATGTTTCAATATAATTGGATGTTTTTTGATTAATGCTGAATTTTGACAATTTTTTAAATTTTTCTCGTGCGCCTAATATGCCAGGTTTTTCAAAATGTTGTTAGAATTGTTTGGAAGCGTCAGATTCATACAAAGTTTTGAGTATTTCAAGATTAGCCTACAATTTAATGATAAAATCGATAAGTGCTAATCGAATGATTCATATAAAAAGTGACTGAAATTCTATCACTTCTTTAAATTTGAAATATTTTATTCAACATTAAAAGGGTTAAGCGTAGACCTACTATCAATGTTGTATCACACGACAGAATCGTGCTTTTTTGCAGTAGTGCCAACGAATACGATAAACATGAAAAGTCACCATAGTTGACGTATGATTAGTTCGCAAATTGTCCGCTATTTTTTGACAAAAACAAAAATGCATTTCATGATTTTATATTAAAGCGAATTTATCACAAATCTCTAATTTAACAATATAATAAGCATGGCTAGTAAGGAAGAATGGTGTGTTGATAAAATAACAAAATTGATGAACGAAGATCTTCGAATCTCAACACTAAACGAGATTAAGCAACATTTTCAAGAAATCTCAAACGTTGAAGCGGCCGAAACTGCCGAATTACTTGAATTGCCATTGGTATTTGATTGCTTAAATGATTCTAACAAGTAAGTGTAATACCAAGCGTGTATCTGTAATAAGAATCCATCATTATTTGTAGAGAGCAGGTCGATTTGGCATGTGAAGTGCTTTCATTATGCATGGAAAGATTGGACATTGGGGAAACAACTACACGTTACAACATTCCGTTGGAACGTGCCTTAACACATCCAAATGCCGGTGTTAAGTTGATGGCGCTTGAGGCGCTGGCAAAGATTATGAAATGTGAAGCGAGTAGAAAACATCAACTGGTTAACGATTTGAGTAAACGTCCATTGTTTGCGAATACAATCCGATGTATTGGTGATGCTGATTTAATAGTGGCATCATTGGCGAGCCAAATTGTTCTTCATTTTGGCACAGATGACGTTGAGTGCTTATTAACGCCACAATTATTAGGAATAATTAAAGAGACGATGCTTATCAATGAGGTCGTTCGGTTGCGTTTCTACGAGTTGTTTATCAACATCTGCGTTGCCAATCAGTCGTCGCATAATAAAATATTGGCAACTGGTTTACTACAACCAATGCTTAATGAAATTTCAAGTAATGACATTTTACTGCGTTTAAATATAATCGAAATGATGTATAAATTGGTTGAATGCGATTACGGTTATGATTACTTGTTCAAACAGGGTTTCATCGATGGGTTGTTTAAGCAGTTTGCACAAGAGACTGATCCGATAGCTGTTCAGCTGTGCGAGCCTGGAATATTGAAGTTTTTCGGTCATATGGCGCATTGCAAGCCGAACGTTGTATTTACGCAATACCAACAAGTTGCTGAGCAAATTTTCAACAATTTGGAAAGCAGCGACTATACTAGTTTTAAAGTATCGTTAGAAACGTTAGGTTATATCTCTAGAGCGGATAAGAATGTTCTAGATTCTTATGGTTAGTTTCTACTACATTAGTTAACTTTTTAAGTAATAATTATTTATCAATTTAGTAGGGGATAAAATGTTGAAGGCTATTAAAACCATCGCCGAACGGTTACAAATTTTGCCAACGAAAGAGAAGGTGCTTGTATTGAGTTGGATTGAAGAGTTGTTGAAAAATCCAAGCGATGAGAACGCTTCAAATATATGTTTCAAATGGTATTCGACGTTTGGCAGCAATCCAATGGAGTTAATTATGCATTATGTGCGAAATCCATTCGAGGAATTGCGCTTAGCTGGTCTTGGTGTCCTTTCATCCTTGACGATGCATCGTTGGGGACACGAAGCCATGGCTAGTTATCCGGGTTTGTAAACTAAATTTTTAATTTTAAAGCTGAAATAATTACCTGTATTGCATCAATTATTTAGGCCTGATCGAGTTTATGTTGGATAGAAATGCCGAAACGTTTAAAGCAGCAAAAGATGCCAAGTTCAACATTATTGAAGCGATCTATAATAGTAATATGAACGTATTCAATAACGCTGTAATAACACAATTTGGCAATTATGTGCAAGAAGGACCTTATTATGTTTGTGCCGTAACAGAAGTAGCCATCGAGAGTAATCAATAAGTCTATTTAATTCATCTTTCTATACATTAAATGAAACGTATTTTTATATAAGTGTTATTATTAATAAAACGTAACATATTAGTTGTTTGATTAATTTTAATTAATTAACTAGAGTTGGGACGTTTCGCCACTGCGACTGGATTATATTTGGCATGTTTTCCTTGCTCCGTAAAATCGTATATCACTGCAAATGTTATTTGAAGGGCCTTGTCCCATGCCGCTTGAGATGCTGGCGGAAACTTACTCGGTCCTAGCTCCTGAATTAATACCTTAACTAAACATTTACGCAGTTTATCGTAATCACTTGGTGAGATACGACGCGGTATGTGATTTTCACCATTCTCCTTTAGGAGCAATTCCAGCTGCTCTGGTTGATCCATCGCGTACACGAATCGGTCCAATTCGTGCATGAAAACCTTGCAATGATCCTCGAAAACTTCATCTTCGGGCCCTTGGAAGGGAAAGTAGTTTGCGATTGTTGGATAGTCAGTGAATACGACGACAAACAGCGATAGGCCACATTTGGTGAGATTGTTGTGGACGTGTTTCCACATTTTTCTTATTAGACGTCTCTCTTCATCGGTTAGAGTTCCATAACGAATACGATTTTGTTGTTGGCCCATGACGCCCCCTGTCACTATAGTGTCTATCAGTCAAACTGTTACCATTCACGTCAATAAAATAAACAATAATTATCTGTTACTAAGGTAAATTAAATACGACAGTGAAATTTGTATTATGGTTTAAGGACAGGACAGCGAAACATCGCATATTTTTGTTTGATTGTAATTTGTCATCAATGCTAAAAGCATTATTACAAACGATAATAATAAGAATGTAACAAGATGATGATTTTTACAATGATTCAAGGTTTTGTGCATTGCCGCTTTACAGTCGCATGTGAATATTAAATGTCACATGTTATATTATCCTCTATACGCTCCTTTCGAATAATAAAAAATTACACACTTTAATAAAGATGTTTTCGAATTTGTAAAGCCGTAATTATTCAGCAAATAGTTTTTAATCACCATTACAATACATTCAATGTAATCAAACAAAATGTTTCACAAAGTCAAAGAGTCATAAAAAATCAACCATATAATTTCAAACATGCGTGACGATTTTTTAATAATCTTGGTATTAGAATTGAAATCATAATTATTAATTTGCCGCGTTTGTAACGCTAAGCAGGTTGTTTTTTTCGAGTAAGCTCGCAAAGGTCGAAAATCCGATTTGTTGCTTTGCGAAAACAAATTTTTATTATTTGTTTGAACATCACAGTCAAATTATTGTTGTTGCAACGATTTAATGAATTGTTTATTGTAAAAAATTGCAACGATTGTGTTTTTGGCGTGTTTGCACCAAACTGGAAAAATGAACAGTTTTGTGAATGTAATTAAGATTAAATCAAATATAATTTGTTTTTTTCCACATTTTTTATGTATTATTGTAATAATAAATATTGTTGGGTGACCTTCAGTGAATAAAGACCAACTTCCTTGTTTTTGCAAAAATGTTTTATTAGAAAATAATTATTCAGAAAAATCATCAATCAGAAGCGCTTATAAAAATTCCAGTTATTAAATTCATATATTTTATTATGTAATAATGGATAAATTTACCTTTGTTAAGTGGAGTATGAGTTTTGAAGGTTTTTTATTAAATCTTGTTTGATTTTAATTAGAAAAATGCATAAATTTTGCAATAATTTATTCAGGTCAATGCAACCTCTTTCATAGCAATCCAATTGGATCAAATTGGACATGCTTCCAAATTCGCAAAGCATAATTAATAGACAAACATGCGATTAAATTGCTAAATATTTTTGCCTGCTCTTCAACAAGAACACGCGATTGAATGTTCCATCTTTGATATGCTAATTTATTTATTGCAAAATTAATAAATTTCGTGACGCAACACTACAGAANATTAATAGACAAACATGCGAATAAATTGCTAAATATTTTTGCCTGCTCTTCAACAAGAACACGCGATTGAATGTTCCATCTTTGATATGCTAATTTATTTATTGCAAAATTAATAAATTTTGTGACGCAACACTACAAAAAAAAAAAAATGTTGATCCAGTTATAGAAATGACGCGTGGTAAAAATTCCAAAAAAACATCATTAAAACTCTGGCTTTCTCATGTTGCTACTGTACTGGTGTTCAAGATACCCATTTTTAGTCTCTTCATCGCAATTCAAACACAGACAATACTCGTGTATATCATTTCGCAATCGCTTGTTTTTCAAGCGCAGATAGACACTTTCCTCGTTCATCTCGTAGCGCAGTGCATCGGCCTGCCCGATGCGATTCCAAAACAGCTCCAGCTCCGGTTTTAATCCTTCCACATCCTGCAGCAAGCCTCCGGTTATGCCTTCAATTTTCTTGAGTGTACGGTCGTCGAAGAATGTTGGGAATGACATTGTTTTCTCTTCCAGAGTTTCATATTTTCTACAAATCGCTGAAAGTTTCAAGATTTTCTCTCCTTTCTGTTCAATTTCGACTAGCTCTCTAATGATATTGTTACTTTGAAGCGTCAATAGCGTCAGGTTCTTTTCATCAAGAATGCGTTCCTGTTCCAGCTGCTTTTTCACCGATTTGTATACCTCCTCGAAGTGATTACGTTCGTTGAGCAGCTCTTGTATCTTCCGCGATTGCACCAAGGTACGATCGTTTAACTGTATCTTCAACATTTTAATCACATCCAAATGTCGTTGGATTTTATTCCATTGCTGCCGGATAATTTTCTGCATCGTCTCGTCCTGCGCCTGCATCTCAAAGTACTGCTGACGACGTACAGCCGTCTGTTTTTGTCGACGATTTAAAAAAGCATGCGTATCTTTCCATAGTTTATCATACTTTGTCTCCAATTCCTCGGTGAATTTACTGCAAATCTCGTTTAGCTTTGACAGCTCAACTTCTTGCTTGCTCAAATATTCACCTCTGATTAGCTTCTCAGACTCCTTGCGCTGATTGTCCAGCATGTACAACATCGTCTTTAAGTATTCCTCGTTCTCTTTTGTAATGCCAACGATATCGGCACGCTCAAACGTTGCAGCATTGTATAAATTCAGTATAACATTCTTGCTTTCCGCCTTTAATTCCTCGATTTGATCGTAGCATAAAATAATCAGCTTATCGATGTTATCCATGTGCGAGCGCACATTGCGCTGATACTGTTCTTCGGCATCGCGTAACTCATCCATCAGCAAGCTGATTGTAAAGTCTTTTGCATCGATTGTGCGTTCAAAGTTATGCCATGCGTACTCCAACTCGGTGCGCATCTTCGGCAAGGCGATGGAGATGAGCATCTTGCGCCAGCGTTTCTCATGTTTATCGGTGGTGAGATTGCCGTATTTGACTTCGCGGGCTAGCCGGTCCTGTTCGATACGCCGGCGTCGCGCTTCAGCCAAACGACGCCGTTCGGCGCGCTTTTCCTGGCGTCGTATTTTCATCTCTTCGGGCGATAGTTTTGGTCTTGGCATGATTGTAAAATTGTCAAATATATAAAATTTTAAAGTCAGTTGAAATTTGAATCTAACGCCGCTAGATGGTGTACAAAATTATTAATAATCCACAGAACATATAAACAAATATGGATATTATTATTTATGTTCTGTGTAATAATCACATGTATATAAAAAGAACTTTATCATGGTTTTGTGATTAGCTGTAAAGAATAGTATTGAATACTTTTTATTATTTGAGTCATATGTAAAGTGAAAGAAATTGTTTATTTTAAAATATCTAATTCAATGCCAATTACTTACTTGTTTATTTTTGGAGTTGCACGTCGGCCACAAGGAAGTCTTCCAACAAATAAAGAATGGATGGTCATTGTGGTTTGAAGAGTTCTCAAACTTTTAGAGCTTTAGCTATTTGGGAAAGAAGTTTAAAACCGATTTGAATATTTATTCGAAAATTTTTCTTAACGCAAATTAAGTGCGAATTTATTGTTAATAGTCTGTTAATAGTCATATATATTTTTAACAAGAAATGAATTATATTCCATAAATTGTTACTTTACACTAAAAAAGCGTATAATTTGATTATAATACGTTTTTTTACTGCGAAACAGATAACAATACGAAAAAATTGCAAATTGATAATGTTTATTTTAAAAACACCCAATTCAATGCCAATTACCTGATGGATATCCACATGTTTTTTAGAAATTCCAGGTTGATCACGAGGAGATCTACCGGTCAAAAAATTTGCAACGAATGTACAATATATGGTAATTCTCGGGATTTCAAAGTTTTAGCTATTTGAGCAAAAAAAGTTGAATGTCGATTTTGAAAATATATAAAGGACTGAGAATCAAATCGATTCAATTTTCCACAGTTTAAAATAAGTGCAAATAAGTACTAAATTGTCTCACTTTACACTAAAAAGGGCAATCTGATGATAGGAAAGCAACTGTTTTTACTGCGAGACAGATAGAAATATGAGTTAATAGAAACATTATAAAAAAGATATTTTTTAGGTTAATTGCAAATTGCGAGAAAAGTAAAATACCTTATGTTAAATCATAATAACACCAAGTGATTTTTATATGATTCTAGAAGTAGATAGATACGCCTTTTTGATTTGGGAGATGAAATGAACATCAATTTATGTTTCGAGTGGGGTTCTTATTTATTATCAACTTGCCATTCATCATCACTAAAGTAGAAACATTTAGAGTCGAAAAAAATTTACACAACGTATCAAATCATCGGTTACAATTTAGAGTAAAATATTGTGTAATATGCCATAGCTATTGAACGTGTTGAGTGGTTAAAATAATTTTGCTACTTAACTTTTGGGTGTACAACTTGTCCTAAAAAATGGCTACACCGCAATGCTTTTTGATTGCACTGGCGATGAGTTGAAAATGAACGATATATAAAAACATCACTTAAAATGTTTTGTTCTAAAATATACAAAACGAAACAAACAGGAGTTTCAATCTATTTTTACTGTCGTAAAATAAAATTGTAAACCGCATACTTAATATTAAAAACAAACGCACAATTATCGCCGCTAAATTATACAATTATCTTATAAATATTAACATCAATCAATAAAACTAATTTGTGTTTAACAAGTTGCTGGAAATGGCTGGCTAATTTTATACCTAGTTATTCTTAATAGGTTGATAAAATTACCATTGATAAACTTCAGTTTAGTTCATTTTACAAAACGAACATTAAATTGCAAATTAACTAGATATTTATTTAGTATTATGTTTGTTTTTTTTTAATGAACATTACAATTTATTTGTGTTATCAATTAAGGATGTTTTTCTCGGAATATATAAGACAACTGACGCCTTGTTAAATTTTGCAAATTAGTAACAATTTTGCGATAGGCTACAATTTCGTGCTGTTTAACCGCTGCGTAAAGCAATTTTATAATAAAAATTTTGAAGTAAATGTGTAGCATCAATTTCTGCACATCATTATGCGCGCAAAAATAATGTAATAATTCATAATCCACGTTAATTATTGGATGAAACGGTTAAGCAATCGATCAATTTAGCAGCAACGAGTTTGCAACGCTCGCGAGCTCTAGAGAAATTAGATTAAAAACGTAGAGGAAACCAAAAATTTTCTATGAATTAAGCACAATTAAAACTCATTGCCACGCGCTGTTTTTTTTATTTTTACCTACACAATCGCAAAACTGCAACGACGAAAACGCGCCGCGCCACACCAGCCGAACACATCCGCAAGCCAAACGCACCACAAAAAACAAAACGAATACATAAAGAAATAAGGTATTGTTTTATCTAATAAATATTATTCAAACATATTTTATTAGCGCAATTTATTTATTTGCGTCAGCGCAACAGGATGCACAAATTAAACTATAATCTCATTTAACAAAAAAATTTAATTTAGTCGCGATCTTGATGCTGATACGCCAGCAGATTAAACACAGATGTGACCAAACTAAACCAAACCAAATCAAACCGAGCGTGCCATCGTAATAAAATAATAATCATCATGCGCTTATCAACAGGTAGGTTGATTGGGATGGTGTGTGTGTGTATGTGTGTGTGTCGTCGTCGTCGTTGTAATAGTTTCGTCGACGTCGAATTGGGAAAAGAGTGTTTTTTTACGGTTTGAGTAGTGGGGCCGTTTCGTATATAAATGTTGAACGCGTCCCAATCAAATTTTACTATTGCTTTTTAATTTTTTTAACGCGCACGTGTGTTGTTGATTGGTTGGTGTTCCGAGTACTTTTTTTCGATTTTTTCGGATTTTTTTTATCATGCATTTTTGTGGGTATGTATGTACCTAAATATTATCGCATAACTTTTGTTGTTTGTTTACAAGCTAATAATTACTCATTACAATTACTGTCACACGAAGCCCCCAGGTAGTGTTGAATTGTTTATTTATTTTATTTTTTCAATTAAGGCTATTTGCTTTTGTTATTGTTTGGATGGAACACGAATCAAGGCCATTTGTTTGCAATTATATAACAATAAATTAGAGTCGAAATATATGCGTTTTGAGTACAATGCGATGGGCAAACAACGCGTGTATGCTCAATTGTAAAATTAAATTCAATGAATAAGCGCAAATGTTATTGATAGTTAACAATTTCGCATTTTTTCTACCTAATATAAACTTTGAGAAACAAGCGATAGAGCGTTTGAAATGTTGTTGTAATATGTTTTGCATAGGCCGCAACTGAATAAATTTGCATTACCGTTTGATAAAAATATTTTATTATGTATTGTTGCGTCGTGCAATAATTACTAAAACAGTTCATACACACATTCAGCTATTTAAAATTTAACATATCGGCACATATTACACACAACATTATGCATTATCAATTTGTATTAACACTAAGTACCGATTTTTTTATTGTTTTTTGAGTATGTATAGTTTATTTTTATTGGCATTGCAAATCAATGAGCCCATCATGATGGAGGTAAATAAATTCAGTATAGATTGAGAATGCGCGCACCGCTCAAACTATTTTCCATCCGTATAAAATCTGACATTAAGTGAAAGTTTCGCCTCTAGATAGATCGCAGCGTCGACAAAATCCAGCGAGCGCACCAGCAGCATGACCACACAGACCGCGGCCAAGAAGGCGAAGGAGGCCGCCTCGGCCGGCGAGAAGCAATGGGAGGCGATGAACTGGCGCGAAAAGTACAACTACATCTCGAGCAACATCACCGTCGAACCGATGCTAGCCTGCTATATCATGCCGTGCGTATTCGGCGGTTTGGCGACGCAGAATCTCAATTTGGAGAAGGCATGTCGCGTGAATTTGGCATACTCGACGGAGGTCTGCGATGCGCTTAGCGCTCGCAACACCGCAAATTATACGCGCGAAGAGGCCGAAGTGCAGCAGCTTGTTGCTTCGATGACCGTGTGGAAGACGATCCTGCAGAGCGGTTTGCCTGCGTTTTTGATTTTGTTTGTCGGTTCGTGGAGCGATCGATGGGGCCTTCGCAAGCCTTGCATGCTACTACCAATTGTCGGTGAATTTCTCACCGTCATCGGGCTGATGCTCTGCACTTACTTTTTCTATGAGCTACCGATGGAGGTGAATGCATTTATCGATGGCTTTTTCCCAGCGATCACCGGTGGCTGGTTCACGATGTTCATGGGAATATTTAGCTACATCGCTGATGTTACCACCGTTGAAATGCGAACGCTACGAATAGGAGTCGTTAACGTTTTCTGTTCGTTGGGTATTCCCGTTGGGCTGGCACTCAGCGGTATACTGTTTAAGAAAATCGGATTCTATGGAGTGTTCTCCATCTCAGCGGTGCTATACGTCGTTGCATTCTTTTACGGCTACTTCAAGATCGTGGAGCAAAAGAAGTACGATGTACCAACGCTAAGCGATAAGCCGTGCGCTTTTCTCAGAGATTTTTTCGATGTGAAACATATCACGGAGACGTTGCGCGTCGCGTTCAAGAAGGGCGAGAACAATCGGAAGATGAAGGTGATGTTGTTGATGTTGGTCGTTATGGTCGTTATCGGACCGATGCACGGTAAGCTACTCATTTTGTTTATAAACAATAGTATATTTAGTGCACTGCTAAAACTGTTTTCTGGTAAATATTTTATCGTCAAATTGACATGAGTTCATATAGGAAACATCAACTCTCTAATTTTTTATGTATATTATTACAAATTGTCGTCAAACAATTGCTATGAATTTCAATAGAGTATATTCGACACTTCTTGTGAACATTTTATATTTTGCTTGGATCACATTAAAATGGGAATTTGTGAAACTGTTTCTTAATTAACATTTCATCGTTAAATTGACATGATTTCAGAAATTAATGTAGATATACTTTTAGCATTGACGTCAAATATTACCATATACCAATTCTCTAATTTTTAAATAAATTATTAGAATTTGTCGTCGAAAAATGGCATTAATTACAATTAGAATCGAGTATATTTAGTAAGTTGCAAATGGGGTAAATGCATTCAATACTACTTATGAACATTTTAGGTTTTTTGGGATCATATTTGAATGGGAAATTGACATAATTTTAGAAAATAGTTAAATTTTATTTGATAATTTTTTTATTAACACGATTTGCATATATGCAAAGTAGGCTATTATCTGAACAACCGTAAAAGTTATTGCCAATAGTATTGAGAAAGTGATTAATGAATGTAGATGTCATTGGGTATTTAGTAATTATTATCACTTTAAAGCTCTAGCTATTCGCGTAGTAAATTTTAAAATGATTGTGAAATATAAAAATAAACAGACTGACGTAAATAATTCCGATAATTTTTAATTCCATGTACATATATGTATTAGTTGGATAATAGATTCATAGTATTATTATAAAATACAATTTGTAGTTATCACTTTAAGAACCGTATTTAAATATCTAAATTTTATTGTAAAATGGATTTGCATATACTTAGTTTAGTACCTACTGAGAAAGTAATTAATGAATGCAGATGTCATCGGGTATTTACCAATGATTAAAGTTTCATAGCTTTACTTTTTTGAGAAGTAAATTTAAAAATGATTGTCAAATTTTACCAAACATACAGACAGCCAGATATATATGATTCTAATAGTCTTTAATTCTATTTATATAGTTGGATAATACTCATAGTAATATTTAAAAAAATCAATTCCGTAGCTATCACTTTAACAACTGTATTTAAATATCTAAATTTAATTATAAAAGTTATTGCAAATACTTCATCTAGTTGTGAGATATCACCCAGTCCTCAGCAATTAATCAAGTTTCAAAACTCTAACTATTAGGGAAGTATATTTAAAAATGATTGCGAAATTTTGAGCAAACGTTCAGAAAGGCAGACATAAATGATTCCAACTGCATTTAACTCTATCAATTTGTATTATTTGGACAATAGAAATATAGTAATATTAAAAAAAAAAATTCAGTGTTTTCCGGCTCCCGTACATGTTGGAAAAATTAGCCTGACTGTAATATTGAATTAACGTTAGATAATAATTGACCAACGATGTGTTAATTATTCGACTAAGTTTTAGAAAGTTAGCAATTTTGAGTTTAATTTGAATAAATGTGGTGTATGCTAAATAATTTTTCTAATACGTTTTAGTAAAAGTGCAATAAAAGATTGAGCAATGGATGGAAAAAAAACTACTCGACTAGAGAGTGAAAAAATTATGTAATCCAGACTGCGTTTTGCCGTGCAATGCGAACAAAGAAAATTTAATTATGTCATTGCAATTAAATGAGAGAAAAAAATTGCAAAATGATAAAATATTTACCTATTCGCAATTCTGTTAATGCGCTTTTAATTAAATTGTTATTGAATTGTTCATATAATTTCTACGTATTATCGCACGGCGCGCGCGAAAAACAAATAAGCAATTGTGTGCTAACTCGGCCGTGAACTTGATTCTCAAAAAAAAACTAGATTATATAGCGCGATTTTCGACCGTGAACTTGAAAAGTGCAAGAAGAGCGAATTTTGAAAAGTTGTCGACGCGCCAAACTTTCACCGGCAAATTAATTCGACGGACGACACGCATTCGGAAAAATAAATATCATTAATATACCTAATTGATTAAAATACGTTTTTTTTATTATTATTATTATAATTATTTTCTGTTCGAATGTTGCAGGTGAAATGGTGGTCCTTTACTTGTTCACCAGATACCGGTTTAATTGGGACGAATTGGACTTTAGCTTATTCTCAACCTACAACATGATGACGAGTCTAATAGGTATACGGCGAACGAATAATATTTATTACATTTTCTACATTATGCAACTTCCGCTATACATATACACACACAAATAATTTATTATCGATAAATTTTAATTATTACGTGTATATTTCGTTTAGTGTTTACGACTTGAATGGAAATGCATTCTTGTTTTGTGCGTTTTAGGCACGACCATCTCGGTGGGCGTCTTCAGTCACTGCTTGAAGATCGACGATGCGCTAATTGGCGTCCTTTCGTGTACGAGCAAGGTGTTGTCGAGTCTTGTCTATGCGTTCGCAGCGAATTCATTTGAATTCTACTTAGGTTCGTATATATATACAAGAATTGATAAATCATCAAATTTATTCTTAAAATATAATATAGGTCCGATTGTGGAGATTTTCAATGGAACTTCGTTCATTGCCATGCGATCAATTGCATCAAAACTTGTACCACCCGAGGAATTAGGTATCGTTTTTTGCTTTTTTATATAAATTTTCCCGTGCGCTCAGCGGCGGCTAGTTATTATTAAATATAATTTAATGTTAATTGATCTATTAAATTCTCCGCCGATACACACACTTTTCTAATTTCTAAGTATTGAAAGTTTGAAGTGGCATCAAGGAAAGGAAATGCGATCAAAGGTATATAAATTAAAACTCTCGATTTTTTTATGATTTACGATTAAAGTATTTAAAATAGCAATTACGTTAGGAAAGCGCAATTGCAGCAACTAATAACAAATTGATAATAGTAATTTTGATAACAAGGTTAAGAAATCACATTTCCTAACAGTGTTATCAACAATGTTTTTTGTACTTTGTACAATAATTTATTAAAGAAAAGCAAAAATATTTTTGCAAGTGTATACTTATGCAACCAATATAACACGAATAATACCTACTGAATATAACTCCACCCCTTACCTACTGCGATCGGTT
>JARJDW010022736.1:0-12908 GCA_030264715.1 Adinopsis sp. GC000173 | reverse complement strand
TCCCAGGTAATAAACATATAAATTACTTCGTTTAATCGTCCTTGATATAATGAACAAATGAATTGTTTTGAGTTAATTTTGTTGCGCTTTGATATTAAAATTAAGATATATCGCGGCGTGGTATTGTTGCAGTGGAAGGCAAGTTGGAAAAACGTTTCGTTCGAAGAGATAAATGGTGGAAAGTGGCATTCATTACAATTTCATACCGGCAAAGTGCATAATAATAATAAAATAATAATTCAAGCGCGCTCGCATAGATTAACCCTTATACGATTTAAGTTTGAGCAAACTTTTTATACAATAAAAATAAATCGAATTGCCTTTTTTTTATTTCTTTTCTAATTTAAAATGGTAAAAATTAGTGGTGCACTAGAGATTTTAAAGTAAGTCCAAATAGAGTGATATTTCTATCTATATAATGATTAAAATGTGCAGCATCCAATAGTCATTAAAAATTAAAATTATTATCACAACATTTTATCGCTAGCTAAGTACTAATAGAGAAAAAAGTACATGTGGACAATTAAATGGCAAAGAGAACTTTGGTATCTACTGTTCTTACCCTTTGTTCTTCTTTTAGTAGTACACCACTGGTCAAAAAACGCTTTTTGCCCTTCAAATTTCAACAACGTCATTGCAAATTTGGTGCAATCTATTACAATTCCCATCCGCACGCTATAAGAAGAACGTTGACGCGCGATATTAACATAAAAATGCAAAAGAGCGACTGCACTCTGTCAGCAATAATTCCATCGTTTCCTCGCGCGTACCCACCAATCTACATCATCATCATCATCATCTTTATACGAAAAACGAATTCCGGTCACACCAAGACGACGACGTCATTGCGAAACGCAAACTGTTTGCGCTTTATTATATGTTCGGTCGTACGAATGGCTGTTTACGACGTGGACGGCCAGCGGCCAAATCCTCTCTCGCTCGCATTTATTAGCCGAGGCGTTTAGTTTTGTTGTTGATTAAAAATTTCATAAATCTTGCGCGCGCTGTGTAATCGCCCATCGTCGTCGTCGTCTTGGGGGCAAACAAACGTGCAGCGGGTGGTGTGGTGTGGTGTGGTGGTGTTAAGCGCGCTCGCACATCACTTGCGCACGATTCATAATCGTCAACAACAAAATGCCATAACAACATTCAATTTTTATATTCATAACGTTTCGCAGAGTGCATGTTGTATTTTTTCTTGGTGTAGTAATTAATTCGAATATCGATTTGTGTGCGGTGTTGGTTGCCTATGTCTGCAATGCAAATCGCATTTTTATTTAATTTTACGACAAATTTGATTAAAACTGAATTATAAATGTGAGTGTTATTAATTTTTCTGGTATTCTGATAAATAATGTACTATTGTACACTATTGTAGTTAAAATTTGACAAAATAATAGCAAAACTTTATACTTTAGACAATTTTTATTGCTTTTCTTCAAGGTTTACTATAAAACCCAGTAATTTTTAATTGCCACAAAAACATTTTTATGGCACCTTCGTTTTTAAGCTCCAAAATTTACAATTACTGTAGATTTTTAAACACTTATCACTGATTACAAAGTTTACTCTAAAAAAATGCTAAAAACTGCATGAAGAATTGGAATATTGCGAATTTTGATGACAAATTTCTCGATTTTAGTTAACAACCGCCCAAAACGCATAACAAAATTCAACATTTTAAAAAATTTTTATAAACTTTCCTTAAATTCACTATGTATATATTTCAATTTCTTAATCTTCAATATTTGTAATGAAAATACAAAGTTTACTATTTTAGTTAAAATTGGAGCAAAAAACCAACAATATCTAACAAAACTTTATTACTCTTCGTCAAGGTTTACTGTGTTTACTGTGTCTTTAATTAGCAACAAAAACATTTTTATGGCACCGTCGTTTTTTAAGTTTAACTATATTGGCAATTTCCGTGGATTTTTGAACAATTATCACCGCTAATTTATTCTAAGAAAATACACCAGAAATTAAAGTGGCTTTAATAAGAACTTTGCGCTATCATAAACCGTACAATACACCCAACAACACCTTTTCTCATCAACAATGTATGCACAAAATTTTTTAATGCCTTCAGCTTCGGATAGACAACGCGCGACGATTAATTTTAATTAACTCCCTTAAAATCTTTTAAGTAATTTTTAGATAAATTGCTCGCGTGGAGTTTCGGTACGATAAATAAACGACGCACCACCACAATGTTTTGATAAAAAAAAAATTGTTCATTGTGCGCGTTTTGTTGATTAAAAGATAAAGATATTTGGTGAAAGAAAGCATTTTTTTCTTCTTGCTTCTTTTTCGTGGCTGGTAATGCATAAATTTCGGTCGGCCGGATGATTTTCGCGCTGGTGAATTAAGTGCTTAATAAATGATTGAAAAAGTTTTTACGCGCGCGCGGGGGTACGAAGAAGAAAGGAACAATAATAAATTAATGTTTTTATTATTCGGCGCGTTTAAGGAGATGATTGTTTTGCGTGGAATAAATGTGTATTGAATTACAATAATTTCGTATTTAAAAATAGAGCCAAAAAATCAATAATTGTGTGATGACATGACATTGTCTGTTTGGCCAAAAAGCCACACACACGCATAATGATAAATTAAAAATCACAATGTAGGCAAACAAGCATATACATGCAGCGCGTATTCGGTGGCATATGTAATCAGCTCACAATTATATGCAAAAAATGCTGCTGGATGATGTGATGATAATTGGCTACGTATTGTGGCGAGAATGCGGCGAATAATTACAAATGTATATGTAGTATACGACGAATACGGAAATTGTTGAATTTGTGGCCTATGTTTGCACGTCGATCGCCGGCCATATAAAATAACCTTGAGTATTCTATATGATGAATGCGACACAGTATTACTACTCCTCTACTAAGAATACGCGCTTGTATCATTCTACATAATAATTTTTATTTTGAAAACTTTCAATCGGCATGACGTCAGTTCGTAGCGTTCTGCAGTGTAGTGCGCGTGGTTTTCGAGAACGAACGAGATATAACTGCGCGTTTGTTTTCGCTTCCAATATAATAACATCGTGTGTCTACTGCAGTAGTGAATGAAAGTGTGAAATTGTTTAATTTTAGCCAATTAGTAAGTGCATTTAGCGATAATAAACAATATAATTCGATTGAATGACTTGCCAGCGCGCCATCGACCTTGTTCTTGAAACGCCAGCATATTTGGAGGTTATCATATAAAATCATTCGCGCTGTTTCTATTGATTTTTCTAGCAGCGCATCGAAATTCAAAACTGTTTGTTTTGATTCCAATTAACAACGCACACTGTCACTTTCTTATTACCTATTCAAATTAACCAATTTTTTATTTATTCATCTACCTATTTTCCAACCCTTTATTTCAATTTGCGCGCTGATTTGTTTAAAAAATAAATATACTGTGTTTTGGATTTTCTTTCGTTCAACAACATCAACAAAACCAGCAACAAAAACCGAGTGCAGTTAATTTAATTAACGCGCATTGTTGGAAACGCTAACATTTTTGCGATACAAAGCGTTTGTTGTTTGTTGTTGTTAGAAATGGATAAAAAATAAATAAGTTAATGGATTGAAGGTTGGAACTTTATAAATCCACACACATGATAATTTTTCCTATATAATCTATTTATAACGCTGTATTATAAATAACATGTTGGGTTATTCTCAAATGTTGCTTGGAAATTCAAGACTTTATAACATGTGTAAACAGTTCCACCTGAATTTGTCATTTCTTACTCACATTTCCTTAACACAACCGATAATTATCGGTCTATTAACTAATCACATAAGTGTTAATTCAATATTTAAAGTGAGTAATGACTCAACATCTTTTGTTGTGATAAAAATATGCCTGAGCAAATGTATCCCTTTCAAAATTTGTATTAAACTGCCAGACTTATCGTTAATTTATTGCACAACAATTTTGTTGATCAAATCTAAAAGATGCAATATAATTCTTGAATTTGTTTACAAGTTCAAAATATTGACCTAATTTTATCGAGATCTTTCGTAAAATTTAAATTTCCGTATAAATTTGTATCAAAATTGTTCTAATGTTATAAAAGTTTTTTGTTTGGTAAATTATGCTCTGAATGGTTGTGTTTTTATGAAAGAAAATTGCATGTCAAAAAATGACAATTTAATGTCATATGAAACTGCATATAATGATGCATCATTATGTTCTAATGTTTAAAAAAAGTGGCAATTAAATCTATTTTTCCAGCAATTTTGTTATAGATTTAATCGTGCAATTTTTCACTTTAGTTGTACTCACACACTAGATCCAACTAAAAATGTATTTAGTGCACCGGCTTGCTCTCTATGCACTATAATTATTTAAATTTGCTTTTTAAATATTTTAAAAAGCGTACCAAAGTCCAGCACAAGCTTAAACATTGTATATAAAATTTAATTCTTAACGTATTTATTCAGCGACATGAGTTCAAGTTAACATAAATATGTTAACATTTAATGTCATATGATATAAATGTTTGTTTAATATGAACAGGGCAATTAAATCTATTTTAGATTTATTCGTGTAATTTTGCAATTTAGTTACGCCTACACTGTATCAGCTAAAAATGTATTGCCGACTTGCTCTACACTATAATTATTTAAATTTTTTATAAATGCGTAGCAAAATTAATTAAGCCTACATAAATTCGTTCTATCAGTTTGAAATTGCTATGGAATCTATTTGTTTGCAGGCTGTTTATTTAGCGCCATCAATTTAAGTTAAAATAAAATATAAAACTATGCAAATTATGTTACTTATTTAAAAGTTAAATATCAAAAGTAGGCATAGATAAACGAAACGTAGTAAAACACTCCATAAATATGGTCATTTAGAGTACATTTTAATTATTTTGTATGAAAGTTGGAAAAAAATTTAACATTTTCTTCCATAATAATATAATTAATTAGGCATAGATAAACGAAATGTAGCCAACATTACATAAATAGAATTATTTAGGTTCTATTTTAATTATGTTTTACACAATAATATAATTTGTTATGGTAAAATTTTCATGTTAGTACATGGTCTATTCGTTAAAAGAAAATAAACACATCAATTTAAGATGAAATAATATAAAATAATGAAAATTATATGATTTATATAAACGAAATGTGATTATTTGGAGTCTATTTCAATTAATTTGTTAAGAAATTTATAAAATGTTGTATTTTTAATGATTTTTAAATGTTCTTGCAATGTTTTTCGATTGCTAAATAAAATCTTTTACACAATAATAATAACAATTTGTTATGCTAAAATTTTGTTGTCAGTACACATGGCCTATTCATTAAAAAACATTAAACAAAAAATAATACAATAACACTCGTGTCATGTATAAGTACTGTAATCGTCGTTTCCCCGCGATCTCACATCACATGTGTGTGTGTGAGAAGCACATCATCATACAAAATGCAAGACAATAAAAAAAATTTGCGCTGTAAAAGGTTATCATTCGCACAACATAAACATTTCAATGACGCCGCAGCCGGAGCAGCAGCAGCAGCGAATTTGTGTGCCGAGCCGGGCGAACTTGACACACGACCGCCACACCATCGTCGTCACAAGCTATAACTTTCCCATTCGCGCGGCCTTTAAAAATATTGTATATGATAATAATGTGAACGCGCGATATCTCCTTACATTAAATATTAAGCGAACGCACAACAGCACACGCGATGAGAAGAAACTTTTCGGATGGACCGACATCGCCGTTAATTATTCAATAACGCTGGGCGTGTAATTAACACCTCGTGTCGACGACGCATTATATGCCCCGGCTAGAGGCCTATATATGTGTGTGTTTTTTCTCTCCATCAATGATGTGAGAGAGGAGCGCATGGATCTTCATTACAGCGCGATGCTTCGGTTTTCAGAGCTTCAATTAATTGATTTACGAGTTTTTGGGTGTTAATAATATTTAGTCATTATAACGGTGGTATAGATTTTCATAAATATAAAACATTATTAATATGCATAAAACTAAAGAAAAATCAGAAACTTTTCACTATAACTAAATGTTTCGTTGGAAATTGCAGAAAATCGAAAAAAAAAATTCATTGCAATGAAAAATCCTATTAAAAATTTTATGCTTACACTTTGGTAACTAAAAATTACTTTAAACATCAATTAAAAATGAAAATAATTTACAAATTTTGCTATAAATTGCTGGAAAATTCTTTCATTTATTAACAATAAATCATCTATTTAGAAAAAAATAAAATTAATTAGCATTAGTATTCCGGTTAATATAATACTACTATACATTGTTATTTATGAATGTTAAAGAACCATTTATGGCAACACATGGCCAAGGTAAAAAATAATTTGTTACAATACATTAAAAGCAAGCGTACCGCCACCCACAACCTAAATGTACATTGTACAATGCAAATTATTATTAATTTATCGTTCGGTGTTTGCTAAAAGAATAGAAAATGTATACATATAGGTATGTAAAGCACAATCAATAACGAAATTGTTTTAATTAGAAGCAGGTTAATGATATTAGGTGAGCAATCAATTAGAGTGTATATGTAGAGCAAAGAGGGGGCCGAAACGCACACAACGAACGTGAATTAATCAATTTGTTTAATATGTACCCCCAAACCGGGTTGTATATATGTATGTATGTTATACGTAAATCTGTTTGGTGAGAGTTTTTCTGCAATTGTATGTATGTACCTACACATCGATTTTTCTCACTCGTATATCTAATTAGATTTGGTTTAATTGTCGCCTATAAAGATAATGTCTTGATCTGTTTGTTGCTGGCGCGCGTTATATTGTATATGCGATGATCGTAAAATTTACGCAATAAAACTTGACGACAATTTCGAAATGATGGTTTATTAATGTTGATAGATTTGAATAGATCGCTGTTAAAGTGCCTGCCTCCCCCTCTTGCTCGTCGTTGCACAGGACCGCATTAATAAATATTTCACTTACCTTTTTCGATTCACTGATTTTACGATCCGGGAAAAAGAACCATTTCGACTACTAGACAATGTTTTGCTTTCTCCTATCGCCTTCATCGTAGGAAATCTGAAACCAATAGAAATTAATTAATCGTAAATAAATTCAATTAACCGACTGCCCGGATATTATAATCGCGGTTAACGTTTGTTGCAATCTTTAGGTGGCAAACCACCGCACAAATAAAATTAAATAAAAATTAACCAAACAAACAACGCGGATATTCTTATCATCATGTTGATAGTTGTAAAAAGGAGGAACCGCAGAATTTCAATTCCGTAATTACTGTCTAATTTAATATACCAGACAGTTTGTTTGTTTAAGCTATTTTTACTTTTTACAGTCCATATATTTTGACACATTTATTTTAGTTATAAATAACTCATCAAACGAACTTACAGCCGTCTTCTTGAAATAAAAATTTGTAGTGTAAATGTTTTGCACATTACAATTTTATTGAATATTTTCTGGGCAATTTTTATCACTTTTTGCTATTTTATCTACATTTCTTCAACATTTTTTGCTGTTTTTACATTTTTTTAGATTTTTTGCCCGCATACTGTATTGGCAGTACTTATTACAAAGTATACAAAAGTTTATTTTTATAGCTCAAAGAATTTATTAAACTTATTATTATAATGCAAAATTAGCGATTTCTTATAATTTTAAAATATTTTCTCCAATTTTTTCCTCTTTTAGCTATTATTACCTATATCTTTTCAATATTTTTCAATATCTCTGTCACCCCTTCTGCTGTATTAACCCTGTCTTACATTTCCTACAACTATTCCACTACTTTTCGCAAAGTTTCTTGCACAATTAAGTTATTACTTATTACCAATGTTCATTTTCACGATTGAATGCTTCAATTACATTTTTTATTGCTTAATATTCTCCCCAATTTTTGCAGGCAATGTCTGCTACTTTTTTGATTTCTGTCACACCTCATTTGCTGCCATAATACTCTTTTCTACATCAATTCTTATTTGTAAGAATTCTATATAAATTATGCTATTACTTATTACCAATTAGATATCATTAATTAATTTTTTGCCGTAACGCAAAATTAGCGATTTATATACAATATAATAATTGTAACTCACGCTTGCAAAAATTTGATTGATTAGAATTGGTGTAATTTAATTAAAAACGATAAATTTTGTCAATAATGACCACGCAGCCGCCAATTAATCATTAATCGAATCACCGAAAAAAAAAAATTAATAATTTACGAGCGATAAATCAGCGGCACATTTTAGCAATAATAACAAGACGCAAATTGCTACCAATAAATGTAATTTGAAACTGATTGTTGCAGCGCGACGCAAAATTAATTCCGCATTTAAATATATATATATGTGTGTATAGGCAAAACGAGCGCAATGATGGCTAATGCACACACACATGCTGTTGTTTCATTGAATTTTCTGTTCTCTGTCGTAATCAAATGAAATAAAAACAAAACGTAATTTTCATTGCCGTAATTAGAAATGAAAAGTTTTGCTTGTGCTTACTTTATAACGCTTTCATGCTTTAATCTACAACAGCAACCGATAAAAAGAGGAATTACAAACGACTCGCTTTATTTAGGTAATATTTGACAAAGTTTGTTAATGGACTTTCATACAACAATAGTAGGAGGATAAAGATAAACAATTTAATTTCTTTCTTAATCAATACAATTTCCTGTTTATTTACTTTTTGTAGAAGAATTTACTTTGCATTTTGAACTTAAAGTCAACTGTTGTACACAAGAAGGCATATATATATAAGTCTTTTGTGAATAATACGTATGTTAAAAATTAATTCTATTCGATCAAAATAGTAAATATTTAAATACCAAATAACTATTTGATTAGTATAGTAAATATCCAGGGTGTCTAAATCTCTAATTAAGTTCTTATATTGATATTAAATCATTTAGCATAGCAGATATTTTTATGCTATAAGCGTTCACTTTTTACACTGGTTATATAAATACGAATTATTAGCTAGATTGGTCCAGATAGTAAAGTATCATAGTGTTTAGAGGTATGGGTTGCTGGTTTTCCTGATAAACTACACGTTGTTGATCAAAACATCACCTGTTTAGTCTTGAGGGACACGCTCCGTGCCACTCATAAATTTACCCAGCATCTCATCTCCATGAACTTCACTAAAGTCATTTATTTGTATATCTCAAATTGTAGAGCATATATCGTGTGCAAAATAAGTTTTCGGCACCTAGTTATTCTTTTTGTACTCGAAAAAATATCTATAACTAAAAATTTCTTTCCAATCCATTCATCCCCATCATTCGAAAGTGTGTGCGTTTGTAGTTTTCGTGATAAACTACACGTTGTTGTTGTTGATCAAAACATCACCTGCTAAGTCTTCAAGAGGATATGATCTAGCGTCCGTGCCACTCATAAATATGTCTAGCATCTTCTCATCTCCATCAACTTTCTTAAGCACTTTGGGTTTTGTTTCCCAAAAATAACGTCTACACCCAACGGTTTTGAACAAACACCAACAACTTTAGATAACGCAGAAAGAAATTTCATAAATTTTTGATCAAACATTGCTGTCCTAAATAAAATGCGCGACCAGTTTGTTGGAATTAAAATAATAATATTATATTATCATCATCGCTTTTTACTACTACGTTGGCGATAAAATGGATGGATGAGTGAGTGAGTTCGTCCCTGCTGATGATGCGAGTATACGCATCCCTTTATGTGTTCCCAGATATCAAACAAAAGCGGATTTTATATGCCTATTTCAATATTACATTTTTATATGCTTAATAAACATGCGGCGATAAAGTATAATAAATAACCATCCATTGCAATTCTACAATATATGTTATTTTTTCTAAAAACAAATTAGAATTCGACTATCATGTTATGGAGGGATCCAATTACAAGAATAATCAATTAATGGATATATAGCAATAATTGTTTATTGTTTATGAAGTATTATAGTACATTACCATTGCAATTTTATAATAAATATTTTTTTAAAACGAGCCTATCACATCGTGTGGACCCACCACAACTTACAAGAATGATCAATTTATCTACAATTTTATTAGTAATTGTTTTTAGGTTTCATTTTTATATGTTTAATATAGGGGAAGGTTGCCCAAGTCATAACCCCTAACTTAAATTGCCTGTAATTTGAAGAATTAAATAGCAAACTCAAGTTTGTTGGTCCTATATAAAACTAAAGTATATACTGCTTCTATTTACTGTTAAGAAGTGAAAATATTCATATGCATTTCTTTGTAATTTCGATATTTCAAAAATTCTAAATCGGTACGACTTCGGAACCTATGCTCCTAAGTCGTCGCGGAGGTGCGACTTAGGTACAGGTACCGCAACCTTCCCCTACATGCAGTGATAAAGCGATAAATTACCATTACTATTCTAAAATATTTTTTAACAAGTCACTTGCAGGAATGACCAATTTAATTGGTGAGCAATAAACGTTTAATATTTTTTTGGTTACATTGTTATATCCTTACTAAAAGCAGTAAATAACCATTGCGATAGTACAATGTATTTTTTAACGAATTAGAATTTGCCTATCACGTTTGTGTGGACCCATCACGGCACCACTACCACTTACATGAATGATCAATTAATCTACAATTTAATTACTTAGCAATAAACGTTTATTGTTTTTCGGTTACGTATATGTCTAAATTTCAGCAGTAAAGATTAACGAGACGCTTTTCTATGTAGTAGTCGTAGTAGTAGGTAGAGGGAACTTAAACGTAAAATACAAGCAGGCAAGCAAGCGCGTACACAAACATACACAATTAATTAAATTTGTAACTTGCAATCCAACGTTGAATTTTTGCATTTCGCTTCTATTCAAACAAGTAGATTAAATTACGCTTTTTTTCCCGGATACTGGCAGTTTGTTTACAACTTTCTATGCAAATATAATACAATATATACTATATACATCTTGCAACAATTAATTTTTGCACTCCTTGTATAAATTATTGTTGACATTGCCATACACAGTTTACAGTTAAACATACCAATTTGTTTTTCTAATTTAAAATATTCATTCGCGCTGCACTGTGTAGTACAAGTGGAGATCATTAAAATTCATTAACGTATTTTTTTTCGTATTGTCGTTTCGTTTTTTGGAACAAGTCGAGTGTTGAATATGAGAATAATTTTCACAGACTGGTGGAAATTGTGATTGGTGCAATGCACTTGTACATTTAAATTATTATAATCGTTACCAGCACCCACGATGAGACAAAAAAGTGCATTAATGGACGAAGCGTTTTAGAAAATGTGGTAGAAAAATTATTAATTATCTTTTTCGCGTAGCGTAGCTGTAAGTTTTTCGCCACCACAAATTGTCATTAAGTGTGTCTGTATGTGTGCGCGCAAAAAATCCGCACAATTTGCATACCGCCCCTACACACACACACAAAAAAACATCTAACCGCAAAAATGGTCAAGAAGAACTTAGATAAGAATAATTTACATACATATTCCAGGCGCGCAAAAAAAATGTTTTTATCATATACATTCTACACTGCCGCTATTATAATAATGTAACTTTTGTTTCAGATCTTATGTGATAAAGTAAACGAGCCATGAAGACCCAGTTTTCACTTGCCATTGTTGTTATAGCTTTAGGATTCGTGAATGCTTACTCCAGTAAGTGCAAATACGAGCCATCAATTTTATTTAACCAAATAAATATTTGCGCGCGGGCGCGCACACACACTCTCATACTGCTACTTCTTTTTTTATTCATTCTACTTCACCCCTTTCATTCCATTACGTATATATATAGGCGAATTCGCATTTGCATTTGCGGATCAACGCCGATGTTTTCACGCTACGCTTGATTATAATTGGATCGGCCATCGTCAAGACAATATTTTTATTTTGTTAGCTGTTCTACAGCAAATTGAAAACGATTTTTTATATGTTTTTTTGCAATTTATTAGCAAATAAAACTTATTTAATATTATGAATCCCTTTAGTCGTAATAATATTTAATTTAATTAACAAGAAATTGGTGACGATATGAAAAAAATAGAGCGATGCAGCGATGAAACGTGAAAAAAGCAAAAAATTATTAGATAATCAACACTTTTATTATGTTTTTTCTACTTTTTATGCCTTGATTGCTCTAATTTTCCCATTTTTGTGTAAACTCTTGTGGTTCAACATTATTTTAGTGGCAAAAAAGAACAAAACTTGAAAGAAATAAAATATTATTGTAAAATTGATTAAATGGATTTATATTTTTGAAATAATGTTTTTTATTATGCGTATTTAACTAATTTTTTTTTAACTTTTCTATAATCTACATTCATCATACTTCAATTAGATCTAGCAAAGGATTATTTATTTCTAATTTTTAATATTAATTTGTATGATATTGTAGAATATGGTCGAACATGCAAAGACATTGGCTGTCTGACGAACGAGGTATGCGTAATGGCTGAAGATCCATGCAGACGTCGCGACGAGCCATGCGGAATGTAAGTACCAGTCATTTAAATATTATTAACAACAAACTAATTAAATTTTTATATTACAGGTACCCGACCTGCCAGCGAGTATCAGACGCGGCTCGTACATGTGCCAACTTTGTCTGTCCACCGACCACCGTCTGTCGTATGGACCGCGACACGCCAAAGTGCGTGAATGACAATAGTGCAGGTATTGTTCAAGATTTTACATCGCTCGCTTTTTTACGCTTCAACGAAAATCAATTTAAAAAAAAGGGCTTTTTTGGTGATGACAATATTTATAAAAGTCAAGTGCAAGCCGTAGGACATGTCATTATTGATCACAAGCGACTTCACACAAAAAGCCCTAATAGGCAATATTTTTCATTGGTTTGAATTTCGATAATTTTTGATTTGTTGGCTT
>JARJDW010022732.1:0-30473 GCA_030264715.1 Adinopsis sp. GC000173 | reverse complement strand
TTTTTATTTGTGTAATATATAAAGATTTGAGATTGAACAGAAACCGCATTGAGACGTCTTTAGATATTTTATACATGCCAGAGATAAAGTTTAAACTAATGTCCTAAAAAAACAAAACAGGATTCTAAACAAGATATAAGAAAGACAAGTTGTTGATAAAATGCGCTTTAAATTATTGGGTAATTGAGCTTGAATAGTAAAAATTGCCACAAACACCATTTGTCAGATAAGGTTATTAAGACATAATTAGATTGTATAACGACGTACTTCTATCATAGTTTGCACAGAAAGAATTGCTTGCCTTTTCATTCTCCAAATTAATTTACAATAACAATTTAGTTTGCATCGCCCGCCATAGAATGCAATTTTAGGATTCGAGCAGCGTATCGTGTAAAGCTGCGCAATTTTTATAATCAAATTTGCCTTCGATATTGTTATAGTTTCGCTTTGAAAATTGAATACTAAAAGGCAATATTCACATGGTCATGTCTTGGAACAAACGTGCAGCATCGAGAGCTAATGGAAGCCACTTTTTTGCATTAAAAAGTCGGCGCAAAAAAATGCATAACATCATTTATCATTACATCAAAAACGCCACGAGCATTTCTCTTAAGTTCTTCAATGCGAATCGGTTTTAATTTGATGCGCGTCCATTGCGCATGATTTGGATTGCACGTGGACGTCGCGACGCTCACAGCGCGTTTAGTTTGTATACAAACGTCACAGCGTACGTTCCCCATTCATTCATTCATATTCCGTCGCACACGCAATTAGTGAACAAACAAAAAAACCATACTGGCGTTTCGTGTGCTGACAAAAACAAACATGTTACATTAATTGTACACGGAAGTGATTCGTTGGAGTACACGTTTCGGACGGAGGACGTAAGTCGATTTGCATAAATGCATTTTCTAAGCTTTGTTAATACCTTCACCCCAAGACAGAAATGTTTATTCCATGTATATTATGTTGTAATTTACTCGAAACGTAATGCCAGTGTCTGTCTCGGAGGCTTTGTACTTGTATTATACCAATGATTTACAACTTTACGTGAAATAATTAAAGTCGTTGAAAATCCCTCACTGAAAAAATGCGTGTTTTGTTTTTGTTTTACGTATGCACGTCCTCGCCCCCCTGTCCCCCAACCCCCTTCCACCGTTCACCCGAAACGCACACATAATGATTTATGAATTTTATACATACCAACCACGAATAGATTTTCTATTCAACTCTCTACTCCTTTTTATTCATGAATAAATCATCGTCGCTTAGTTTAATAAGATTGGCCAATGTTTAGTCGCTTTATTCAGGCAATAACAATTTAAATCTATAAAATAGTTTAGAGAAAAAGTTTTGTTCAGCGTGATTGAGAGATGGGATTATATGCATCCTGGCAGCAATCTTTTAAAAGTAAAGTTTATAAAATGGAAAGTTCGGGGGATGAAACGTTCGGGGGCGAAAGAAGGCGGCTCGTGTTAGTTGTGTATAAATGGCTAATTCCACAGACATTGGTATTCCAGTGACATGCTCGTGTCGTTTTGTTGATGCTTCTTCTCTTTAATTACACGCTAAATTTAATTCCCCAACGACACCTTAAACAAACAAGGTGCCGCTTGTACATCTTACGCAAAATTATGATTAACTTAGTAAAAACATCTCCCATTTGCGCGCCGATTTTTTGCCCTTCGCCGCCACTCGCTCACTTAATGAAAATTTCATTTTACACTTGATTTGCTCATTAATTAAAAACGAAGAAAACTTTTTGTCGCGCACTAATTATAATTGCACAATTTAACCAGGCATGTGGCCTACGAGGAGCGTAGGTAGTCGTGTTGTAGGCGAGCGAGCGCGCCACATCTGGGGTGCCCCTCTTTACGTCAAGTGGAGTGTGGAAAGGGGCCGATCATTGCATTGACAGGATAGATTAGGTTTTAGAAAATTGAAAAGCGCTGGCCCGACGTCTGCGTAACCCCATTGTGCTTATCGCCGCTTCACGCTTATTTAACAATATTTATTTATTTCTTATTTCTTATCGAATCGCAAATGCCATTTATTTATTAGCATTCAAATCGCATAATTAATCAACGGGTGGAAAGGAAAGAAATCTGGGCGCGCTAACGAAAAAATATTTGAGCGCACGGAGGAGGAAACGGTGCGGGAAAAAGAAGCCCCCAAGGATGTATGCTCAATAGAGCCACCGCGAAATTTCAGGATAATCTTACTCATGGGAGGCCACATTGATCGCACAAAAGCTTATATTTTATAACACGCATTCATACATATAATGTAGCTGGGACAAAAATTGCTAAAATATGTTTTTAAATAACATCCAAAGTTCGCTCCACACACATTTGAATGAAATAATTTTATTTCATTCAGGCGCTTGAAAAAAAACTTTTAATTAGGAGCGCACGAAATGTAAAATTAGCTGCATGTGTTGCCAGCGCGCACTAAAAAACGTATACGGCGGACGAGTATGTCGTTTTTACTACCTAATAGTGCGCACACAAACTTTATTATAAAAATGCATAGATATCATTATCAAATGAATAAACGCAGTTTCAATTTTAATTTGTATCGTTGGCAACTTTTACGCTTATAATAATGAATTCTAATCTTGTAATAGGATCTCTTTATTTGAATTCAACATTTCCTTTATCTTCAAGCTTCCGTGCGCTCCAGCAACTAAAATATAATTTCAGTACCGTTTAAAAACGTAATTAGAATCAGCGATGATTATTTGTTTGTTTGTTTGTTGCTGGCGATAATTACTTTTTTTAATAACGATAATTTCTAAAAAGATTCTTCGTCTAGCTAGCAATAAGAAGGAGTGCTGAAATAATTAATGAACATAGCACTTATGGGTGAAATTTAATTTAATACGAGCAGCTGTTTTTTTGCTTGGTGTTTCTTCATGTTTATTGTGTATTAGTACTCGACGCTAGACTGTAATACAGCACACAGGAGCAGGAATAAAGAACCCGGTTGTCCTAGCGACCGCCTGATACTCTTTCTCGGCCAGGTAACGCGCACACTTCTGTCGCTCAAATTGTCTCAATTCCAACATCTTTTATCCATCGTCCTTCAAATTAACAATAAACTTTATATCATTTCATCAGCGCCAACGTCATGACCTTTTTCAACATTTCTAATAAATTTCCACGTGCAAATTGTTTTTGGTAAACAAAGCACAATCACCCCAACCGCGCACTTATCTCTCAAATAGTTAAAGAAAGGCGTCGCTTTATTACGAATATACATGCGGTTTAGATAGCACTTCCGGTTACACGCTGACGTCACGAGATATCCGCCTTATCCGGATTACGTTAATAGCAAATCGATAAGGTTTTATATACCTGCTGGTCGGTTAAATGTCCCCCTTTTTTTACAACAAAAACCTGGGGAAAACGCGCGACGATTATTGATCAAAATCTATGTGATTTAAAAGTACTATTAGTACGAAATTTCCTTTTTTTAAATAACAACCTAATATTACATCCCTACGCCACTTATCATTGCAATATATATTTTTTGGTACATTTAATCGCGAGTACGAATCTTATCAATGATTTATGCGGGAAGAAATGTTTTATGGAATATTTTCATGCAAGTTACAAATAACTTGTTGCATCAACATCTCTGAAAATGTTGCTATTGATTAATTTTCGCTGATAGAACATGCTATATACATTCTGGAGAAAATTGTAAAAGAAAATCTAATTTAGCGCAACAACTATAACATCACAAATACATTTTACGAGCTGGCTTTTATGAATTAGCAACTTTCAATGTTTTATTACTACAAATTTCTTTAAAAAAAGAGTGGATTATTGGTAAAAAGTAATCTAATTATATCAGCGAATGAAAAATGTAGGTATATGGAAGACTGAAAATAAAATTATGGAAATTAAAAAAATCTAATACCAATTTAATTAAAAACAAATAAATATAGTGGAATCTTGATTATGTGTGATAGAGGTGCTGTATAAACGAGGAAAAGTGGGAAAGAAAAACATAATAATAGACGGGAAGGAAAAATCATGTTGCCGCATCGCATAACTAAGTTAGTAAAGTCATAATGCTAGTCCAGATAGTTCAAATAGGTCCTTCAACCGTACAGTGGGAGTGATCCGGAAAATTAAGATAGCGGTTAAGCAGGTTTCGGTTAAGCGAGGTTCCATTGCATGTGAAATAGGTGTTGATTGTTTTAAATTGTAGTTTTACTACATACATCACAACTATATGTATAATCCTTAATTTACACCTATTAGTTGCCATAAACCCATATCACTTAGGTTTCGCAAAACTTTTGCTAATTTCTTATTATTAATTTCTAGAATTACATATAGATATCCAGATTGCTTACTATGCAACATTTTTTGACTGTGTTATCTTCGCAACCCTTTTTAGAAGATATGATGTAAGATTTAACTAGAGGTAGGAATATTGTTTAGCAAATCCGTGATACAGCATTCGAATTCATTGTATGTGAAATAGGTGCCGATTGTTTTAAATTGTACCACGACTTAAGTCGAATTTTTGCTACATGTATCACAACTATATTTAACATATGATGAGACCATATCAGTTAGTTGCCCAAAACTTTTGGAAATTTCTACATCTTGTACCGGAATTACTTATAAGTATACAGATTCTACAGGATTCAAAACCTACCGACTCTGTTGTCTTTTTAATCCGATTTAACCAAAGGTAGAAATACTATTTAGCAAATCCGTGGTACAACATTCGAATTCAATAGTCTCATATCAATTGGGATTTTTCAACTCAACAAAAGGTAGAAATGAGAATTGTATCAAACTTTTAAAGTATAAAAATTTAAGTCAAAAAGACAAATCTTTTCCAATAAAATTACATTGTTTGAGATGACAACAAATGAACATTCTATCTTACTTATATTAATGTTACTTTGCCTATATTGGTCGTTTATGCAGAATAGAATTGATACGAATTTCGTAAATCTCCCCTATCCTATATAAATAGATTATATTTTTTGTTGGCGATAAAGAGAATGGCATTGTTTTATGATTTAAAAGTTGAATATATATATACCTATGCAGGAATCTGAATCGGATTTTTATAAACAATGCACGTTCAGTAAATCAGAACTTGCAAGCTTGCCATTATCGCAGTTACTTTACATGTATTGTGTTAACAAAACCCTTTCAAATCATATTCGAACCAACAATGTTGTGTTGGCAAAAAGCAACATTCTTCGTGTTTTAATTAAATCTAACAATAATATTTCCGGCGAAAATAAAATGTGTATATTTAACGTAACGTTGAGCGTAATGCAATGCAAATGATGACCGTAAAAAATGAGCCGGGCATTTTTCAGCCTCTGCGTGGAGCGGCGTTAAGAAATTGAAATTTAAAAAATTCACTTAATAATAAAATTTTTAAGTTAATTGGATGTATTGTGCGGCGAAGCACTTTTTTTATTAATTTATTTATAAGTAATTGCGCTTTAATTAAATTTTGTTTATTTGCAGTTTAATTAAGATTTGTTTTTCTGAAGGCGCGCTCATAAATATTATAGGGAATATATTTACGATATGCAAATGGGCAAATTAATTTATTTGGCCGAAGCGGCGCAAATTGAGAAACGCTGTATTTTTTTCTCGCGCGCGAAAATTAGATGAGGGTGGGCGGCAAATTGGCGGCTGTTGCAAAGCCGTGTAATGCAATCTGAGTGACGTGCGAACTGGACACCTGCAACCCTCTCCCGAGCACACATATCTCGAAACCGAAGGGAAAAAGATACTGCACGAAGAAAATAAAACTTTCTTATACGAGAAAGTTACTTTGTTCGTAGAGAGCGCCAAAGTGGAAAAGTAACTCGTAAGCTTTCAATATTCCCTTACAATAAATAAAAAATTAAAATTTCTTTTCTAAATCAATTTCAGCATGCTTATTCTTTAAACGACAGCATATTTAAAAGCGCATGAATATTTATAAAACATTTTAACAGCAGCGCTATGGCACGTTGTAGTATAAATCTTTAGATGCTTTTACAAGTCTTTAAGTATTTATATAGAAAAAATATCTATTCGAGCTTTGAGGAAGCGCGAATTTACAGCTGGCATAATGTTACCGTGCTTTTATCGTACAAGTCACTCAAAATTTCTGCATTTTTAACTCGCTAAGTAAATTTGGAAGAAAGCATATGTACCTATCCACCTACTACCTATCTTTGCATGTATGTGTGTGGGTGTATGTTTGTATGTGTTTGTGTGTGTCGGGCTAGTTTACATTCAGCCGGAGTTTCCTTGATAGTAACGTACCCCAAGTTGGTTTATACATTCGGCTACAAATCTTCTTTATCGGACCAGCTAACCCTATGCTACCTTTTTTCTCTCCACGTTTTTTTAAAGCCCCGAAACCGGGTAGTTTATAAGTGTATTTGCTTTTACTGCTTCACCAGTTTTACATTATTAATACTTGAATGGAAAATGCTTTATAGGCGAACCTAAAAAATTAGCTGATTAAATATTTACGCAATATTTACGCGAATGGGTTTAATTAAAAATATATGGTCCACCTATGCGGGCAGTGGTGGTAGTAATATTGTATCTTTTGCTGCGCAATATAAATTAATAAGATAGACGGCGTTGTTCCCTTTTATCTCGCAACACTAACGATTTTTTCGTAAAATAAAATTTGAATATAATCGGTTTTGCCACACACAACATTTAATTTATTATTCTCAAAGGTGATATTTCATAATAATGCACACAAGACTGATAAGCGTTTGACAAAAAGCCACGCCGCAGACAATATGTTGAGGCGTTTCTTCCGTACTATCTGCCGCTTGCGAAATTCGACTCAACTCAAATTGTTTTCTAATTAATTTTGTAAGCGTGCCATTCTCATACGATATTTATCAGGAAGGAATGCCTAAAGAAGAAGAAGACATCGCAGCGTTTGAAACTCTTATTATTATTATATTCATAAAAGTCGGCGCAAAGCTGGTTTTAATAATGGCAAGCGGCGTGATTATTTTACAGTTCACTTAAATTTCAAAAACTTGACTTGATTGAAACTAACGTGCAAATATTGCGAGTTTTACTTTGTAAAAGGCATCACCATCGTGCACCTGTGTTCATTTTAAAACTTGTTCATTTTTTTCTGCATTGACTAATGATCGAATGGAAAATGGTATCGTGCATTAAAAAAATTGCGCACGGCCTACTTTGTTTTAAATTACCGAAAATTAAATTCCCCAATGCGCAGCGAATTATGAGATCTTTGTTTCATCTTTATTTAAACATTTTATTTCCTATACAATTAAAAATTACTTAACCCAAATTATCAAATTGTTTAAATTACTCGACTCTTAAATCCAAATTATATAAGACGCTTCAGAGTGACATCTTAATCTTTTTCAATTCCATTATGATGGCTAAGATGAGATTATGTAGGATTTGAAATATTTAAAATAAATTTTAGTGATATCTTTTTTCTATTAAATTAACAACGTATACGTGATTCACACGTTAAATTATTAATAATTTTCAATTTAAATAATTTGAAACGTTCTGAAGTAGCGACATCCTAATCCGTTTCCATCTCATTATCTTAACAAAGAGGAGCTTATATGAGAGATTTGAAAGTAATATTGAAAATAATTTCAAATTACATTTCTTGTATTAACAAAAATTCTAATTCAAACGAAATAATATGTAGATACTGTGTCTCAAAGCACTGAAATTTTAAATCGCATTATTTTATTACAGCTTGTAAGTATAATATCTACATGAAAATACATAATAAATGATAATACCTACAATTAATTAATATTTACAATTTGAATTTTAGTAAGGTTTCTATAATTTCAAAGCCGCTACAATTTAAAATCTATTGTGTCTCATTATTTCATTGAATGTATAATTATAGTAGAATGATATGAAAGCAATATAGGTATAAAATATTAATTATCATCAGTAAACGCTAGCAATAAATGTATATATATAAGATTAATTACCAGTTCTATTAGGGTGCGTCGTATACAGCCTGGATACTTCAAAACACAAGGTAAAAATTGAAGTGCGTTCTATTACATATGAACAGTTTTGCTGCAAAAGAAATTAAATAAAATAAGTGTCAAAGTAGTGAAATTTCAAATCGCATTATTATATTTGTAAATATAAACCTATTGTAAATGCATAATATATCATATTGCACTTAGAAATATTTAATACTTCTATGAATTATTTATATTGTAAAAACGTGGCAATTATTCCAAAATAGCTACAATTTAGAATGTCTTTTAATATCATTATTTTGTTAAATGTGTAATTATGCATGCAAAATTTGAAAGCTATATCCAAAATAAGAATCTTTTTCATTCCCATTGGGGGCTGTCTTATACGTCTTCGGTACGTCAATACACTAATTGAAAATTGAAGTGCGTCTTATAGGATAAACTACTCATAATAATAATAATAAACTAAAGTTTTAATAAGGCTGCTTTTACACTGTTAGTTTTTATGGAAAGGGGCGAAAGGCGTGCAAATCGTTGAAATAGCATCAAAATCGACAATAAAATGATGCAACTGTAAGAATGCACAAGATATGCATTCTTATTCGCGATGACATGCTTCATATGGACGGCTAGACTTTAGGTATGAAAGGAATTAAATTTAAATTAAATAAGTCTCAAAATAGTGAAATTTGAATTTGCACTATAATATTTGTAAATATAAAGTCCTTATAAATGTATAATAGGTTATGTCACACTTACAATTAATTAATAATAACGATTTGAATTACAGAAGCGATTCTATAGTACCAAAGCGATGACAATCTCGAATATCATTATTGTATTCTGAATACAATTATATAAGAAATGTATCTTATATAAGAATTATTTTTTGCAGTACTTTTATTACACAATAAATGTGTATTTATTGGAGTCAAATCA
Organism: Adinopsis sp. GC000173; assembly: GCA_030264715.1. Taxonomy (NCBI): domain Eukaryota; kingdom Metazoa; phylum Arthropoda; class Insecta; order Coleoptera; family Staphylinidae; genus Adinopsis; species Adinopsis sp. GC000173. The sequence continues at coordinate 21,532 of JARJDW010022732.1, read as the reverse complement.
ATAAAATTTAATCCGATTTAGGCAACAAAATAATTAAAATGAAAAAGTACCAACAAAAAGTTATGGTGTACATTTAAACGATAGGTATGTTTAAAATTGTCATAAAATAGGACGTAAAATAATATAGATGTGTTAATATCTCATACACAATTCATTTTATTAAAATTTTTATGTATATTCTATACTTATGCTCTAATTAATACCAACAATTTGAATAGTAGAAACGTTTCTATAAGTTTGAAGCAGCGACATTTTCGAGTCTTTTTGTCAATCTCATTACTTCGTTGAAGATTATGTAAGATATCGAGCACAAATTTGTGCCGAATTGATTTCAAATGAAATTCAGAGTGTTTAATTTGCGATTCAAATGAAAATTTGAATAAAAATACATAAAGCTCTGTTTTAAAAGCATCTATAAATTCTTCTTGAGTAAGTAACATGTGCTATAGCAGTAATAAATTGTTATATCAGTAGACATGTGGCGTTGCAGCGCACTGTGCCATATATCAATACTAAAAGTACATTTAAATGAAAACTATTATAGGTGTATAAACAAAAAACAGCGAAACGAGTATTTATGAATCAATCGATAGCGAGAGGAGGAGGAGGAGGGACGGTTTGTTTACGAACATTACTTTTGCCAAGAATGAACCTCAAATTATCTCTCGTTACACCATCGTATACATATATTGAATCATAAAGTTTTGCTGAAAAACAAGTTGCATGCGAAATAATATACACAAAAGTTTGTGCGAAAGTTTGCACACACATATATTGCAAGTGTATTCTACGATTCGAAAATTTCGAATGATAGATTGACAGAAAGTTTTTGCCATTGCATAAAATATACGTTCGCAGTAGTTTTGTATTAGCATACGATTTCGGAGCGCTTGTAGCACAAGCAGATTTAAAGCTAATCGAAAGTTTGTGCTACATTTAATTCTTTATAAGTCTAACAAGTTAGAAGTAGAATATTTGGCACTTTTCGTATCTGTGAGAGGAGACAAACCAAGCTGTAGTCGTTTTCCTTCCGCTCCGTTTGACGCTCAAACGTGGCACGAAATTTGATTATGAAAATACACGTTACGTTGCCCCATCGATTTTACTTGAGCGATAACGGAATATTTAACGAACGTTACCCAACATAGATATGTCACCTTTTCGCTCACGTTCGCAACTTCTTATAAATAACATTTCCGAAAATTATATCAACTTTATAAGCGAAACGAATTTTAAGCCAAGTTATTTATCTCGAAAAACGAAACGAAACCGCGCACAGTTTCTTCTACTTCTACTTCTTTCTACGTCTTTTTCTTTCTAAATTAAATGCAATAATTGTGAGTAATTGAATGGCATTGCGAAATCAAGGCACGTTAAATCTGCGGTTGATGGCAGGACGGACGTGTCCCAGTTTAATCTGCATATTCAGATCAGTTTCATCAAGACGGGCGAACGGCGGCGCACGATTCTAATGAGAGTTTAATTATACGCGAGTTAATTAAGATGCACGCAGCTTGCAAACAACAGGTTTTCCGATTATTATTAAATATTTTGCAAAATTCAATCGATACGCCGCCGATACCAAAAGTTGTATCGATTAGGAAGGAATTCCAGCGCAAAGGCGGCGGTTTTTGGTTATAGTTTTGAGGCAATGTTGTGTAAACGGTTGGGGGATAGTTAAAGGAGTTAGTTCGATAGCTAAAGTAAAGATATAATCGCTTTTTCTCGCTTCGAATCGCACTTGAACAGTTAATGGCTTCTGCTTCATGTGCAAAGTCAACTGCATTACACACGAGCCGGAGAAAAATGCGATGATTTATTTGGGTGAATGATTAAGGCTACTTCTTGCTTACTGTTTTGTGTACAAATGGTTATTGTTATTATAGATGAAGAGAGTGCGGTTTGGACCACACTTAGCGTTTGTAGTGCCGTGATTTATTAGTGCATTAGCTTTCGCACTTAAACCAAAAGACAAACTCCGCACGAAATTCAATTAAATTATTCATTCGGAAACGAACAAACAAAATTCCCACTGGCAGTAGTAAACTATTTTTGTGCCTGTGTTTTTGTTTTATGTATTATAGCTTAGTCGCGTTTTATCTCCCGTACGCCAGACGTGCATATATCATCCAGCATCAACATACATCACAGCACTAAAGAGACCACAAATTTACAATGCACATTGGCGGTGGTAATTGTCGCGGGTTGTCTTGAAATATTCACAGACATCGCAGCGTTCGATGCTGCTTTATCAGCGATGTATTTATGCCGGCGCATGTTTTGTTTGTTTTCTATATTCTAAGACGACGAGTCGGTAATAATCGTTTTCCGTTGTGTTCCAGGTTGGATCAAAGAAGAAGTCTGTGCTGCTCGTTGTCACATTAGCAGGAATTAAAGTATGCAGTCCAGATGGAACGGTGAGTACTACTACTATACCTCCTAGCACGCCTTCATTCCTTTTGAATGTTAATGAAGGAGCCGGCGGAATGCGGGTTTGTTCTTGTAATGCGTTTCGGGTTCATTAGATAATTGCAATGAGCGCGCTGAAATACGGAAAAAATATAGCGTATCGGCGCTGGGGCGGTAAAAAATGCGCGTTTTGTTGTAAAGTATGCCGGGATTGCATTTTTCATGCGGGCACTTATCTCTCCTGGTAATAACCCCTTCTGCTTGAGCTATACGGGGTCACGACACAATGGAAATAACTTTAGGTTATCAAACTGGATCGCTACATGTGCTAAGCCATGGGATTAATGTAAAATTCCTGGCCCTGTCTCACTGAATAATCCATATCAGATGTCCAAAACGCGCGCCGTCCAACATCGGACATATTCATCATCTGCAATAACAATTCTAACCGTTATATGATTTAAAGCCACATTTAGGCGATTAAGTAATCACTCACTCGCTGTTTACTGACAAAACCCACACTGAGCGAACGTTTTGCCGCTCGGCCGAAAGAGCATCGCAAGTGAGAGGATTTATTTAATCAGCTTTTCTACGAATAGCGGGTACGCGTACGCATACCCACCTATATGCACGTTAATTATGTTTGATTTTTGATCAAATGCACTGCAATCTATTAATGCTATTCCACGTAAATACCGCTTATGCATTTACCATATATATATTTATATATATGTTACTATGCATTATTAATTATCATGAATGCACATGAGGTTATAATTGGGAACGTAATAAGCCATCCCTTTCATGAGCATATTTTCAAAACAATATTTTCATGTACTGTGCGCAACAATACAAAACTATGTTTTGAGAAAAAGTTTTAATTGCCTTGAAATACGGAAATGAAAATGGCATTTTTTATATCGAGCAACAATTATTGTTTTTTTGCCCCTTTTGTTTGAACAGCTACTAGTTTTCGACGTTTAATTAAATTTCATATTTATGATTTTTACTGTACGTTATAAATTGTAGGGATCACAATTATTGATTCCACGAATTTTATTTAACATAAAATAAAAAGTTTAAAAAATATTCTTAAACGAGCTGGAAAACTTTGCTTTTACCACCGTTGAGCTTTTTTTATTTTTTAGTTGGTTTGTTTCCTAATGAGAAAGTTTCGCTCGCATGGAAAAAAAATCTTTTTAATTTTCATATGTGTTTTAATCTACCACCTCACACATTGCTATGATGAATTATAATGAAAATATTTAAATTACAAAAGTTTTGAATCTTTAAAATGACTTTTAGCTAGTTTAAGGATAACGTGACAATGTTACCAACATTACGGCGCACAAAGTTTTATTAATGGCTAATAATTGCTTCATAATTGTTATGCTAAACATTTTTTACATCTGAAATGCGTAGATATTCTTTTTGGAAGCGCAGCAGGAAAAAGTTCGCCTCCAAATTGATTCTTTTTTTAGCTTTTGAGGAAATTTTTTAATGAAGTTTTAAGTTGATGTATAAAGTTACATAATTATGCAAATACAAATTAAATTACAGCGAATATCAAAGTACAAAGTATTTTTTGCGAGTAGTTAAATGTTGAAGGAGTTAAATTACACAAACAATATTTTCTCTGCGTCGGCTACGTTACTTTTTTTTGCAATTCAACGTTGACTGAATTCTCCAATAATAAATGATTAATGCATTGATGATGGCATCACGTTTCTTATATCATTTCGATGTCTGGATAGTAGCAATTCCAATTTTTCGAAATGATTTAATCGCAACGTTAGTATAAAGTAAAGTTTTTTTATGGGCGGCAGGCAGTTAGTAAGTTAAAGCGAGAAAATATTATTATATTATAACGTGTGCACATCTTGTGAGTAGTTTTGTTTTACTTTTAAGCGTTTATGTGTTAGTCGTTTTTACAAATGGCAGACATAAATTTCCTGCACAAGTTTCCTGTTATAATGCGACACTAGTGGGATAGGAGAGCATTTGTATTTGTTGCCGAGTGAATGTGTCGACTTCTGCAGCTGGGTAAGCACTACAAATCGTCGCCTATATCCCATCGGGAATTCGCTGGAACTCTTACAAATGCGACGGCTCGTTCATTGATTCTTAATTATAAAACCGCAATTTCCTCTTTTAACATGATTAATTTGACGGATAAACAGGACCTATACAATGCCATTCCGATGGAATCAATTTCGCTGTACTGGGGCGGAATGAGTGAGTGCTGATGAGGGTTGACTGTGCCTTCTGACTAATTACGCCTAAAGCATGTTTTGTTTCCAGTTTGAAATGTGCATTATCCAAAATACTCATTAACTTTGATAAATTCTTAAAGGTAATATGAGGTAGAAAGGAAGTCGTGCGTTATATGTGAGTGCAGTTTTTAGAAGTGGATTTACAGTCGGCTAGAGCTTAGCTTCTCCCTTGTGGTAAAGTGCGCCACTTCCACAACTCTCCACATTTTATGTGCGGAGACTTTTTATTGCCCGAAAGGTTTTATCAATCAAACATGGTAGATATTCAAATGGCAAACATACAAAAAAAGCGATTTCAATATTTTTATATCCTCTTATCACAATGTCTGTGATTATCATCCTCCCATCCCTCCATAATGCGCATCTATATATTTTAATCAAACATAACGTCTCTACCACATTGTGCATTCATCTAATAATAAAACGCAAATATTTACATACGAAAAGGAGCATTCACAATGACAAAACTTATCCCTTTGTTGCATAACGTTTAGAGGGAGTAATTAGCGGTTGAATTCAACCCACAATGATTGCGTTGTAAATTACATGCGTATGGGATTTATGCGTCGATGCATTTTCGGGAACCGCGACTACTATTATTACAGTCATTCTATATAAATCATGCTACGAGAAAAAATATAAAGAGACAAAAAAAAACACGTAAACGTGGAGATGTATGAAAATAAAACACATATGGCTTAACCACACGTTTTACTATATTTACGAACTGCATTCAACTAAAATAACTTTATCACTTTCATCATACATTTAATTATTATCATTGTTATCTATTAAGCCTGGTGTAACCCCTTATATACAACATTGTTCAGAAAAGTTTCATGAACTGTTTTATGCCGTTACAGTTTGTAGAATGTCACCTGTTACAATAGGCATTTTTTATGCAGAATAATAAATACGGTGTTGCCTTGACATACGAGTTTATATTATTAATTAACTAGGGTAACCCGTTGTCAACGAAGTTGGCAAATAATTGTCAAACTAAATTGGAAATCAACTTTTGACTCCTTACTTACTGTGAGTTTGACAATTATTTGTTGTTACTATAATCTAACCTCAATCCTATCACCCGGCTTTTTTATATTTTACATGTATTTAGTGAGTTTCGGTTGGAACTGTTGTAGGATTTGCGGTTAACTTCATGTGTTACGGAATGACAGTATGTGTGAATGACATATGTATGTATAATAATAGCATAGACTTAAATAATAGTATTATTATAATATAGTGATTTTATCGCCCGGCGTGGAAACTTCTTGAATTAGAGCTCGTATCTCGGAATTTACCTGGGTCCTGAAATAGAGCATTAGTCCGAGTCGCAGGTCGTATCTTAAAAAGCTTGCATGCTGATCCGCATCTATCTCGAAGTTTTTTTTATTGTATAACTACAATAGTTTACTTATAAGGTGTCTATTAACTCATCACGTTGCATGACTGTATTGTATGTTTGTTCAAAATTTTGTAACCGATTTTAAACTTATTTACCACATAGCTGAAGCTGAAGCTGTGAAACTTTGGCAGTAGCTCAGAGTCGGATGACAATGCGTTCTTTAATAATAAAAGATAACTTTAAATATTTACGTCGTATCGCACAAATTTAAATCATGTTACACAGTACAAAATTTCTGTTCAACATGGCATTTTATTACTCGTCACAAATATCATAAGACATTGTTCTAGACATACATATGCTGTGATTTTGTTGCTAGGTGTGTTAGAAAAAACAATGTCGCAAAGTTATTTGACGGCAAAATACAATATAAAAACGATTAAAATTCGATTTTATCTCCTTGACATTACCTCTAATTACCTTCATTTCTAATAAATCACATCAATACATGATAACAATTCATTACTTGTCGCAGCACTCTGTCGCTGTTACGTTTCCTAATGAGGTATACGTAGTTTTAGGACACAACTTGGCCCGAGAGCGCTCCCCTAGGAGTCTGCTCTCTTATATACACCACGCCTGTTTCAGATAAATGAGATAGAATTTCCCTCGCTGCCTGTCCTATATATACACACATAAAACTTTACCCTCCATACCTTAACGATCTACATAATCATCCACCTTACAAATAATAAAGAACAGCTTTGATTTAAGCGCAACTATTCATCCGAATTGCCTCGCTCAATTTTTTTAACCCCATTCCCTACCCCCCATGCATTTCATTCCGGCGCGCACGTAAAATTACATTTTTATGAAAATTCCACGCGCGTTGTTTATAATCAGCGCAAAATTTTCGGTTAACAGGTGTTTGCAATTATTATGAAGTTGTTAATCTGATTATCTTACTTCGTCGTTTTTGAAGATTAAAAAAATGTTGCCGCGCACGTGAAACGTAATAAAAGCAACAACAAGATTGGTTTGTTTTCCTTTAATATTATGTTTGTAAAGCCTAAGGATGTTTAGTCCGCACGTGTCTTGATCGGGAATCAATAGAAGCCCTCAGTTTTTCTGATCTCTTTTTTTTTCGCTTTATGTTTTTTTTTCTCTCGTATGTGGTCAAACATTTATACAAACGCGCGTAAGGAAATTGCATTTCGTCCGGCCCGTCCGAATAAATCAAATAATTTTGATTTCGGTGCGGTTTTGACGGAAATTAAGAGCATGTAAGATTTAATATCCGGCTATCTGCTCTGACCATCATCTCGTAAACCATTTAGTTTCTGCGAATACGTTGCTTGCGCCATAGGCGAATGTTATTAATTATAAATTATGCAGGAGAAAATGAATTTAATTAAACAACGATATATTAAGATGTATGTACGTATAATCATAATTGACGCTGGTATGAATAACATAATAAATTAATCCTCCTGCTACGAGTAGTAGTAATATCTAAAAGGGAATGTCATATAAATGCGAACGCTGATTCATCCCTTATGAGAATAATATCCCTTACGCTTTTCAAACCACATATATAACACATAATTCATTTTAAGATACATTCATGCACTACTATATATACACACACATTAAACTTTATTTTTTTTGCTCCAAAAAATGATATATTTATTTAAGGAAAATTTTGAAGCGCCCACAACACCATAACCACAAAATGAATTAATCAAATATTAATTTAAATTACACTGGTTTGCAAAAAGACACTTTTTTATGATAGACTTGATGTTTCTGAATCCTAATGTAGCTATAAAAATTTGTATTACATTTTTATTTTTACTTTCAAATTATAATTAAACACTAACTTAATTACCACTTTATAATTTTGTTTAATTTTATGGTAGAAGACTTGTGACATTTTAATTTATTTTAACACTGATTTTAATGAGAAAACCATCAAAATCGTCAAAAAAATCTTTAAATATTTTTGAGTAAACAATGCGAGTTGCAACATGTGAACTTTAAAGGGCACATTTGTTACAGAAATTTATAAGACCCACAGACTAGTTTTGTATATGTAGATGCTATTTGAACGGATTAGAGTAGTATACAGTGGTATCTCGGTTAACAAAATTAATTCCTTTCAAAATCAGATTCGTTAAGCGAAGTTGACATTAAAAACATTCTCTATAGTGGGTTGATAACGACATATTACTCATTATATGCATAAAATAAAAATCGCTAAACCAATCTAGGTTCGCAAACCGAGATAAGAAGAGCTCAACAATCAAAAGTTCGTCGCCCAAAAACTTCGTTAACTAGGGTGTTCGTTAATCGAGGTATCACTGTAATTGTTAAAATTTTGATTTTTGTAAAGTGAAGTTAATAAATACTAAAACACTTTGGTGTTGCCGCGGTTGGTGAACCACAATGATAATAATTAATATTGATCGATAGAACACATTGTTGATTCACAAGAAATTTTTTTATTAAAAATGAAATAAGAATTTACGAATACGTCAATGCATTTCAATTTTAATTTTTCTTGTGAATCAACAACTTGTTCTATCGTTCAATTTCAATTATGAAAATAATACATTATCATAAAATTTATACATGATAGAAAACAAATGGAAAGCACAGAAATTCAACCAATTTCAATTTTTATAAACTTATTTTTGTTTAAAGGAAAATTGCAGATAAGTCTAATCTAAAATTTCTCAATTAAGTTGTAACAACTTTTTAAAGTAATTATTTAATATATATTGATTCCCAGCCCAACCAATAATTTATTCATCGCTCCAAATTACTCGTATTTATAAATTGTTTACAAAAAAATGAAATTTCCTGTTTTTATACAGTATACACACTTTTTTATCTTTATTACTTTCCAACTTAAATTGCTTTAATATTAAATTTTATTGATAAAATTTCATTTAATTTTGCCTAAGCTCACAATATTCCCGGCTTTTTTGTTAAAGAATTGAGTGGTTTCGCTTTAATATATGCAGCCAGCAATACATTAAAGTGCGCTAAACTTTTCAATCATAATAATGCCACACATCCTGTATTTAAAGTATTTTTAATATGTTTTAAGCGTGCTATTTTAGGAGGTAATAAAATTATATGACGAGTCACCTTTAAATGAAAAAAATTCAGTATGTTTCAATCACATTAAGTGCTCTTCTTCCCGTTTCCAATGCGCAAACGCATTCGAAATTAGTTTTATATCATATTGAAAATATTTTTTTCCGCCTGCGACGAAAACAATAAGGGACCCCATGCGTATGATTTTTTAAAACGCCAATATAAATCTCGAGAATTTAATAAAGGTTAAATGGCAAGAGATTGCTAAATTTATTACGCGAAAACGTCACACATATGCTTTAATGATTTAACGCAAGCCGGATTTTTGCAATTAACCAATGGCGTTCCGGTGCAATGTAAACGCATGCGGTTTATTTCTGCGAAAAGTAGGAAAAAAAGATGATGCCGTAATGATATATGATCTTCTGGTAAGAAAGATGCTTGCACATTTTCCTGTCTCTTCATTTGAATATGAAAAACATTTTAAGAATAATGTATAACTTGAAAATGTCGCTCAAAATAGGAAATACTTTCACATACACTTTTCTTTCGTGCTGCTCTTTTTTGTGAATTATTACGTATAATATAACACACTCAACATAATAAAATATTGAAATATTTTTATGGTAAAGCACTCTCTTTACTCACTTTACTTTATTTTTATTTTATTAATAAATACAATAGAAATGTTGCGTGACGTTTTATTAATCATCAGAAAAAGGTATTTTTGGAAATTGATTTTCATCTATTGCCGGATGTGACTCATATATTATAATAATATTTTTGAAAGCTGGCGTGTAACCCAAACAACTGTTCGTATACATAACTGTTGAAAGCATATTGGGGGACCTTAATGTCATTTATTTTTAATGACAATATCAAAATAATTAAAATATAATTTAATAATTCGCTTTTATATTGCTAGTTTTCCTAAAATCGCAGTACGTAAAATGTCATACTATTTAAATCCACATTTATCCAGAATATACTGTGAATTTCAATTGCAGGTATACATATCAAAATTTACCCCATGTAATTCTAATTACAGTTAAATGCATCAAAGTGAAAGTTGAATTTAATTCAAGCAAATTAGCTGTAGACTCCTTCTTGGTCATCGTCAGGATTAATTGTGACAAATTATTAATATACAATAACAAAAAAAGTTATTTATAAATATTAATACACAAGAACAAAACATGTTATAAACATATTGAAATAACAGATATTAAACAAAGTTGATACCTCATATATTAAAGGAGAGTTCTATATATAATTTCAAATGTAAACTATTCAAAAATTATTCTAAACTTAAGGTTATGACACCTTCCGAGTTCAATTTGTAAAATAATTCATTATTTTTATATACAGGATATTCTGTAAATAAAGTTGCATATGCTATAATTTCCTATGTATACCTTTAAAAGAAATGCACCATACCTATATAAATGTAAAGTGCAATGAATTTTTAAGTGAGACTTCCCTTATAAGCTGTACTTTAGCGAATCCGTATTGTACGAATTCGCATTATACAAGGTGTCCTTGTATTTACTTGTGGTTAATTATCTACTGGATTTTAAATCCACTTATTTGTATTTAACATTTCTGTTTCTCTTTTATTGTTTTAATGGTATTGCATTTTTATGTTCTTTTGTTTGGTATGTGTCATCAGAAGACTTCTAATGCTTAGTTTAGCGAATGTGTGAATGGTGGGGAAACAAAAAACAAACATACACATACAGGTAAATGAAATCTAGACGTTTTGAATGTTGAGCTGAATAATAATAACTACGCACATATCAAATAATGGACAAGGTTATTGATTGCTTCGCATTCTTGTCTTTTATATACATCAATGACTAATTTCATTCAGTACAAACTGTTGTTGGACATTAACAGTCGAACTATTGTGTTTGTTGCAAACAAATGATAATTATGAAAAAATAATTAATGTAAATAAAGTGAGATAGTGATACAATAGTTATATAACAAGCAACGTTACAATGTAATTTTTATTGCCTACTCAAAAGTATTCGATATTTTATTACATTCCATTGATGACTCATAAGCAGAATAAATGTCTATTTTTGGAAACTTGATATCAGGAATTTGATGTGTTGCTTTCCTTGAATATTTTTTACGAATTGAAATTGATGAATATGTAATGTAATATAATATACCTATGCGACCTTTATATAGATATACTATATAAATAAGCAAACAAGGGAATTTCTTTAAAAATATTTGCCATGGGGGGTTATTGACGCTAAGAGATGATTAATATATATGCATATATATATATTCATTTGTGAAAATCGATTAACATTAAAAAAACAGGCATTCTTGTTGATCAATAAAGCAATTATTCTTGAAATTGCATTTAAATAATAACTTTAAATATCTTAGATTGACTAATTAGCAGTTAAAATGTGTTCATGCACTTGACCAGCCATTTTCAACATTATTTTGACGCGGAATTCCTATAAAAAATCAATACACATAATTAATTTATTTTTGTGCAATATTTTATTTATCAAACATAAATTTAAAACCTAAATAATAAATCAATTTACAAAAAACACTTTTAATTTAATATATTAAATACTTTAAATAGCATAGATACAATTTGTTGAATGAAAATATTTATTTTTGCGAAATTTGACAACAGCTGGATATCGTGGCTTTCGACTACAAACTATTGAAATAAATTATTTGATATTCACATTAGTCAATAAATAATTTAGTGCAATTGTTATCGTTGTCAGCGACATTTGATTCAAATATTATACAAGTAGATGGATGCCAAACAAGAGTTTCGACACTTTAATTTATGATTTTTCAAAAAGTGGAATTAATTGATTTAAATAGTGAATAGTTAAAATTTCCTTACATTAATTACTTTTGTGCATTATAAATTTTATACAAACATTCCATCATAGGCAAATTGAAAATAGTAATTTTACGATGGCAGACTAATGCATCTCTCTTCCAAGTGTGCTTTTATTAAAATATAGATAATTCTAATCATTTTTTACCGCCGCTGCGGAGAAACTAAGTGATGGATGTGTGGAATAGAGATTGATAACACATCCTGATGGATCGCACCCGCTTATATTGAACGTGCATTTATTCATAAGCGCGCTTAGTGTGTGTGTGTGTGTGTGTGTGTCCAACCGATTTCGATCATCGTTCGCACAACAACAACATTATCTTCCTTCCATACACTGGCAGCCGTTGTATTTGCATTTTATCATGCCCGCGCGCACCGCAACGCAATTTCTTAGTACAACAACGTTGCGCGCTTAATTATCACGCTTTTTTTATCAACTCGCCACAACAAATTTCGCAAACCATGCGTGCAAACTCATAAAATAAATGTTATTAAGTGGCGCATATAAATCTTGCAAAACCCTATACACATCACTGCTCTTCCACACCACACCACACCACACCACACCACACCACACTTGTTATAAATTTGCTTGCATTTGTTTTATTTTCTATTAAACGTTAATATTTTTTATCATAATGTGCACGAATGGCGGAGGCGCCGGTGATAAATTCCATGATGTGGCGCTTTTTTTATATATTCACACTAGATGTACGCGCTTACATTGCGCTTAATGTGATTAAATATGCGCCGTATGAATGTTTTGCACATCGATGATCGCTGATAAAGGTCGCACCTTGATTAGGGTTTTGGATTAAAGGGAAATCGCTCGATGAATGGCGAAAAAACATCTTTTATGTGGCTTTAATTACTCAGGCTACATGCGCGACAGCAAAAAATCTTTAATCATTGAAGCAAAATGGGTCGAACAAAAATTTATTATGGATACATATTATAAAATGAACGAAGGACTTCCATTAGTATTTTATATGATTAATACTAGACCCATATCAATTAAACTATGTTGTAGCATTAATTTATATTAACTTTCTCAATGAAATAAACTATGTTTGATATTTTTTGCCGCTTTTAATTTTGACTAAAATTATAAAATACGTTTGTATATTGTATTCAGCATTTTTGTTGCAACATTGTGTAACATAGTGAATATTCTTTGCTTTTCCACGCGTAAATATGAGCGAGCAGTAAATTAATGAACGCTGAACTATCGTTTAACACAATTAATTCTTATTATTTTAATACGGTTTTATGCACAAACAGATATTAAATTTTGATTAAACTATTGCCGGCTCGCTTGCATTGTAATAAATGCGGTTGCAGGGAGGGACGTCCAATTTTCATTTGCTTCATCACACGCACGACGCCAAGTTTTTTTAATAGTTCAAAGTGTGCGGTTTTTTGTTGTTGTTGTTGCATGCTTTAATTTTGTCAAAGCGCGCGTGGTTTTGCTTTTACTCACAGGAAAAAGTATCAGTTTTTCAACGCAACATATATATGTATATACCTATCACATTTTCTAAAATTACATTTTAAATTAATTAAATTATCAAACCATGTACTTACTTGTTAACACAAACTATGCGCACGCTGCCATATTCATTATTTTGATCCACCTTTCCAGCAATACATTAAATTGAATCATAAATATAACAGAAAATCAGTCAGTCACGCAATGTGTTAGCTTGTACTTTTTATGTTTACGTAAGTAATTTATTAAGATTTACGTATAAATCATAGTTGGAATGAATAGGTGCGAATATTGTGATACGTGTATTGTACACTACGTATTGTTAATATAATTAAAATGAATGATGATGTTTTTAAATAGTTCATATACGTATTAACATCTATTATATTTTATGACATAATTAATAATCACATAAATTAATTATTCAAATATGATTAGTTTTCATAGAATTTGCAGGAACTTATAGAATTAATTAGTTGCGTAATAATTTATATTTATTTTTAAATATAAAATAATATAAATTCGCAAAATCAAAAATCAATATTTTGTTATTATTTTGCAGATTATTATTATTATTTATAAAATTATTGGAAATATATAATAATAAAATGAAATTCCGTGAAATAATTTTAATAATATTAAAATGTAATTTATTCTTAATTTAATAATAACAGTTTCTATGAAAATGATAACAATCGAGTTTATCCTGAGAGTTTTAATTTTTATCCAATTATTGCGATTTCAATAAGAAGTACCCACAAAATAAAAAAAAACATTGATATAATTTCACATTAGGACGTTTTTACGTGGATATTTGTAGCAAATGTGAAAGATTACTTCTGAGAATCAACTGGTACTTGTCGACTTTTGCAAAACATATAGGTTTCTACTCAAAATAATAAAAAAACATTATTAATATTCACAATTTTCTTATTTTCTAATAATATATTCTTTTAAACATGCTTTTAATCAATGTATTTAAAAAAATATTTATCACCAATTTCGATCTATTCACCATCAAAAAGCATAAACTTTTAGAATTAATTATGCAACTAATTTTTATTTACTTTCAAATACAAAATATTATCCATTCGCAAAACTAACGAATTAATATTATGTTATTGTTTTGCAGCTTATTAGTATCATTTATAAAATTATTGGAAAAATAATAAAATAATATTCCGTGAATTAACAATTTTAACATAATCACAGTTTCCATGAAAATGATAACGCTCAATTTTTAATTTAAACTTAACGTTTTAATTTCAATAAAAAGTTCTCACAAAATAAAAAACATTGAAAATATTACAATTTCACATTTAGGACGTTCCTATGTGGATATTTGTAGCAAATGTGAAAGATCAATTCTGAGTATCAACTCGTACTTGTCGACTTTTATTCAAAACAATAAAAAAACATTATTAATATTCATATTTTTTCGATTTTCCAATAATATATTCTTAATCAGTATATTTAAAAAAATATTTTTCTTTGAATTGCCCTTTGAAAATGGACTTTGATACTACGTCAACAATGTAACGACACACACAGTAATGTGCAATTCAATACCAAGAAATGTGTAGTTAAATATAATATAGGTATGTAATAATCAATAATATGCATTGTGGTGGTTTTAAACAAATACATAGAAATGTATATAAATTTTTAAATTCAACTATTAATAAAATCTATATACAAGGGAAAATAATATTAATATAAAAACACTGTAAATGTGGACACAATTGAAATATATTTTTTGTTTAATGTCATAATGTTGATTATAAAACATACTAATATGTTATTAGTAATAGCAACAAAACTTTTTTTCAATTTCTGAGATAAATTAAATTTTGTAGCACGTTTTTTTTTATTTATAAATTTAAGAATATTATAATAAAACACTTGTTATTTACAAAACTATTTTAATATTTGTGTTAATTTTGGCTATTTAGCCATCATACAAAAAGTAAGGTAGTGTTTTATTTAACATTGTAACAATTGTACAGTATTGTAACAATCGAAAGCGCACTCTGTTTATTTCATTACAAAATAGCCTGAGTTTATTATTCAAGTATGTTTTTGTGGAAATTGGATAAACTTTTAATACAATATTAATTATGTATCTACATAGTTTTTTGTACTAAACTAATAAGTAAACATGTTGTTTTATAACATAATTTGGGTACTAAAGCTCTTTCCTTTTTAAAAGTGTACTTTAGCATCTCAACAACTTTTGTTAAACTTTACAAGTAAAACGTGTTATTAAGGTATGAATGCTAATATTGCTTTATAAAAATTAGCGAATATTTATTGCTATTTCTTCGCAAAATACTCTACTAATTAAATTATTCCTACAAAATAATTGTTTAAGAAGTTTTGATATCGTTATTAGATGTATGTTTAAATAAAAGTTAATATTATTGCAATGGATAATTAAAATTGTAATTCAAACATAATTTTATATTTATTTTCTGAAAGTTTATAAGCACATGAATTCATTATCTTACTCATTGATTATTATTAATCTCAACTTATCATGTTTGATCACGCTCGTTTCATATTTATATTCAATGTAAATCAATCATAATCCGGCATAAAAAATATTAAATTAAAAGCAATAGCTTGTAGAGAACGAACTTTCCTCTTAAAACATTATATCAAAGTTATGTTTTAGTATTGTTGAAATTGAAAAGTTTGTAATTCGTTTCGATATCGATAATATTTCTTGCTTAATATTCGATAATTTAGCGACACTTTTTGTTTCCCGTGCGATGTATAAGCAATACATTTATCACCATTCACCTAGACATGATAACTGTCATCGGAACATCCATTATTTATGCTTAACTATGCCATCAATCATACCTATATATATATAACGTATGTGTGATAGATAAAAATGCTTCAGTAAAAGCCCATTCTTTTATAGGGAAAATCCATAATTATCAATGATGGATAAATAAATAAATAAAAAAACTTACATAATGGATTTTCAACTCAACGGAAATTGAATTACACATCAATATAATCTTTTGTTGCTTTTGTTACAAAATTTTTCGATGATGTAATGCAGATTAATAATTCACATTTCAATTGTGCTAGTATGTGTGTATAACAATTCAACGAGCACACATCTAACAAAATGCGAGCAGCGCGTGTTAAGTAATACATTAATTGTTTGCTATTGCATCTCGATGATGATTGTTTCGTATTTCTTGGGCGTTGTGGGGGAGTTTTGCGGTCGGGGACTCGCTGGCGTCGAAACATCAAACACGCTTTGAATAATATCTATGCCTTTTTTCCGGGGGTTTCCAATAACGCATGAAATTCGTTTGTCACATTTCGCTAACATGATTGATCGGATCCGTACTTCAATCTACTTTATGGCATTAATCTCACTTATATATCTTTTGATGTTTTATTATCAGTACGTCTCTCTATTTGTAAATAACACATCAAAAAAACGCACCTAATTTCAGCAAAACACACAAATGGAAAACTCAATTAACATCAACAAGTTAACTTTCAGCGAAAATATTATTTTAACGCTACGTTTATTGTTTGACGAGTGATTTTCTTTACATTCAATAGCGTAAACGAGCACAAAACTTTGCTTTTTTCTTCTTTCTTAATTATATTTTCACCAAGTTCTTAAATAATTTGTTAAATATATGAGTGTTATATTACTTCAAATTTAAGCCGCGCATTTTATTTAAGTAGTTTAACTCTAATTTATCTTTTGTACAACTTAAATTAGACGCTATATACTGCATTTGATATTTTTTCGGTTCTCAAAATTTATTGCCGAATTAAACGTAGCAGAATAATTAATTAATTAGAAAAATACGGTCGAAAGTTGGAGAGGTCGTTAAACAAAATAACAACGTCGTTAACTTTTACAAAAATAATAATATTACATAAAGCGGCGAGTTTATTATTTGTTGAGTGACTTTCTTTACATTCAATAACATAAACAAACACACAAAAAAAATCCCATTTGGGGGACTTTTCATTCCACTACAATGCAACAACCTGTAGGCGATCTCGCATGACTTCAAAGTAAAACTTTTATAAATATTTTTTTTAATTTAATAAATAACAAATAGGTTTACCCAGATAGAATTAAATAATTTATTGTACATATGATATCATTTGTAGAAATAAAAGTAGGTACAATATGCTTGAAATTGTATAGGCCTAGTAAAGATTCATAATTTTATCAGAATCTAAGTATTACTTATAAATTAAAGTATTATTAATTCATTTAGTTAAAGGCATCATCAACAACTGCAATTACCCAACGATAGCAATAAGTCGGAATTTATATTTTTATTTGAAGCAGTTCTTGTTACATTAGTAATATTCCTAATATTATGAATAAAAGAAAACATGACAATTTAAATATTAAATTCTAACAGAATATTTATTTTGTTTTATAAATTCGTATGTTTAAAAATTGCTAATTTTACAATTTAATTTTTTAATGCGTGGTGTCTAAATTGTACGAAAGTGCTTCTTGGCAATGCTTTGAATAACTAAATTAAAATAAAATCTAATGTGAGGATGTCGCGCCCGTCGTGTGCATCTAAATGGAAATAATTATAAAGATTTAGAAAAAATTACAAGTT
The DNA here is from genome assembly GCA_030264715.1 of Adinopsis sp. GC000173. Classification (NCBI taxonomy): domain Eukaryota; kingdom Metazoa; phylum Arthropoda; class Insecta; order Coleoptera; family Staphylinidae; genus Adinopsis; species Adinopsis sp. GC000173. Next base: position 3,396 of record JARJDW010022732.1, on the reverse strand, counting down.
TTCTTAAACGCAGCCTTAAAAAAACAAAAGATTCATAATATTCTACAATAAAAATAATTAAGAATATTGATATAAGTAATTAAATTTAAATTAATTTATTTTATTTGAAACAATTTTTTGTTACATAAATATATGTAATGAATATTCCAAAGAAAGTATTATAAATTCGCATGTTTAAAAATTTCTTAGCTTGCTATCTAATTTTTGAATACGTGATATCTAAATTGTGCTCATGTTCCTTGGCAAATCCTTTGCATAATTAAATGAAAATAAAAGCTAGTGTGAGGATGTCGCGTCCGTTGGGTGCATCTAAGTGAATTTTGGAATTTAGTGTCTCTAGTTGAGGATGTTGGAACAAATTAAATAATTTATGATGTGAATGGTGTGAATAAATAAAAATAAATATAGTTGTTGTTTTCCCATTCGTATATGTGTGTATTATGGATTTTACGCTACTCATAATATGACAGCTAACAAACAATCTCGGACTTTTCCTTTAGTACTTTCGTGCCTCGACGGAGACAGCTTAATAAATCACGCAACGAATGGACATACCGCTCCTATTTTTCTATTTTTTTTCCTTCGTTTCCTTGTCCTTACATCTCCTCCCATCCGGCGCGCAACGCAAATAAACGATTCCATAAATAAATGGGATTAATTTAGCAAGTGATTATCACCTCGTATTAACCAAATCGACAAATTCCATCAAGAATTGCTTGCAGAAACGTAACGATGTGGCATTTGTTTGTTTAGCAAACAACAAAAGATAAAACATTGCAGTTGTTGAAGTTGCCTATATTGCTTCTTAATGGAACTTCTGGTCATTAATCTCATAGCAATGCAGGTGGAAGATGAACGCACTCGCCTGTTTTAAGAAAACCACAGCGATCTGTAAGGGACTCGCGCGCTGTCTGTGTCTCCATGTCTATACGAACGACCACAGCCGCATTATAAAGTGCTATACACAAAAGAAGGAATTTGTTTTATTAAAGTATGTAGTATACCAACCAATATATAGGTAGGAGGTGGGTAAGCCTATACGACGTATTAGCGATCGATGAAAAAATGAAAATTCTTTTATAAAATCATAATAAAAGAGATTGAATGAAGGCTGCCGAGTATTTCGATTGATTGAATACAAAGGCAGTTTTATTTTAATACTGTCAAATGAATCCTTTCTGTCAGTAGATATTACTCCTGATTGTAGAACAATAAATAGTTGGGTAATATGCGTACTATTCATCCTATGAATAGATCAAAACCTGAAATTTCAATAGACACCCTTAGAAACAATGCACTTGCTTGATTCATAGACAGATATTTTAGCGAAAAACATTGCGGTAAATAATTACTATATCTATCTATACAGCCATACAATGCAATATTTTTTATGTAGCTGACGATGATAATGATGATAATAATGATAATGTTGATGTTGATGTTGATGTTGATATAATCTATTAGTAATCGCTTTAATGTTTTTGTTATTACTGATTTTGTTTTTATTGAAGTAAATTAATCTCGTATAGGTGTATTAAATTTAATCGCAACTTTCCATGGACGTCCACTATTATTATATATTGTATCATAATGATGATATTTGATACAAGAAGAGGTAATTGAAGTTAAATTTTCGTTGTTCTGTTGTTTCTGTTCTGTTTCATATATGCATTTATTTCTAATTAATGCAGCACAATATAAGCTCGCCCTTTGTCAGTCTTGTTTACCAAATATAAATGATTGCAATGCTTAAAATCAAATAAATACTCATGTATTGCTGTAATTTATGGCGACCGATGTTGTTTACGTACGGGCAGATTAAATTGCATTTAAAAAACCCTTTCAATAAGCTTTTAACATAAATAGACAATATTAGCAATGAAGTATTAATTAGTGGTTTTTATATACCAAAAATAAATATAATATAATAAATTTTTTTAATTATTTAGAAGTTTATATAGTTTGCTACTCTATAATTTGATATAAAATAGTTTATTTGAATAATAGAAACCATATACAATAATTTTACATTAGAGTTGTGTGCCGTATGTCTGCTACTCCTGGCCATCAGATCTTATCAATAAATATTAAAAATATTTCTTATAAAAATACATGTATTGTATTTTCTTTTTAATTATTGGCAGTCCTGCAACTTATATCTTTTGTTATTAAATGACGATTATTATCAATACGCAGAGACAATTCCCTAAAAACCTTGCCTTATCTCTATAATTTAGAGGAATAGAAATAATTTAAATATTTTTTTGTATTTTTAAGTTTTTAATGTCGTATTTTGAAACTCTGTGCTCTTAATCGCCTTAATCGTAAGAATAAAAAATGCGTTGAATAATAATGTGCATTAATACTGTTATAATTCGTAATGTTTTAGTGCCTATGTTATAAATATTTTACCGTATTTATGGAAATATAATGCTATATAATATTATTTTTTCTTCAAATTATAGTCGCCATATATTCAGGTACCTAACCCGGAATTAAATTCCCTAAAAATAAAGTTAAAAACAAAAAGTTATTTCATCTTCAGGTAAANATTTCATAGAGTAGCCATAATAATTTATCAAAATATTTAAGTGCATGCAAGGATTGCAACTAATAAATATTAAAATTGAAAATTAAACTAATAAATAAAGTTTGAACAACGTAAAAATGTGATTTATTCGCGTAATATAAATCAGTTTACTTAGAATTTCCATTTTTGCTTCATTAATTAAACGCTTTTTCTACCTAGCTGTCACTATATGGTGTTTGCAAATCGTATTTGCATAACAACTGAATTAATTTGTGATCCATTAATGTAGCAATTAAATAATTCAAATAATTTCATATATAGATTTTATTGTAAACCACTATAAAATTCCGTACACATATGCACGACTGGAATTATTAATTATTACATATCAGTCTATAGAATATAGATATAGATGTGAGTGCATGTATGTGCATATACACACATATTACAAACAGCTTGCATACTCCATATATCCTATATTCAATGTGTAAACGTGAGTGTGCGGATGGTCTGCATTTATTAGTTTTTACTCAATTAAAATAACTCATATATACCTTCATATATGAATGTATAATATTTGTTGTATTTCCGCTTTACTAACACACTGTTTGCTTTTACATAGCTATACGATATTTAATGAGGAAAATTTAAATTTATGTTTATTAATATTAGAATTATTGCTTATTTATTGCAAATTTTGTGGTATTCCAGCTCGCTTCGATTATCGAATCTTAATAAGGGTAATTAAAATTTATCGTTTTTTGATTACACCAACTCGATTTCCCTTTATCTCTAAGCGAATGTATAATTGTGAACTATGTTACTCTTAATTTTTGTGCGATACAAATATCAAATTTTTATTTAAA
>JARJDW010022727.1:0-18255 GCA_030264715.1 Adinopsis sp. GC000173 | reverse complement strand
AAATAAATTGATTACGCTTTTGTTTTATATGCAACAACGTTTCTTATCGTTGAATATAATTTAAGTGCTTCACTCTGTATCGCATCGTAATTTTATACAAGTATATAATATATATATATGAATGATGTAGTTGCGGTTTTTATATGCACTTGCATATACCCACTTCTTGTATATATATATATGTATTGTATTCGTTGCGTACGCGCGCACAAAATAAAAGAAGAATATATATATAAATATAATGGCCTTTGGTTAGTCTTTCTCAATGCGATGATAAGAGAACAACATTTTAAACTATGGGATAAAATAAAACGGGTGTAGCAAGGCGACACATTGATAATCAGTTATTATTAATTTTGCAATGCGATATCGTTTTGTATCATCAATTTCTTCTATTATTGCATAAAAATTATTATACGACTTTGCTCTCTTATTAGATTTTTATCACAATTATTGGTGTTCAATGGAAGTAATAAAAGAAAAGAAATAATTGTGATTTATAGATACATGTGTAATCTATTACATGAAACGTATACGCGGATTTATTTTATAATTACTATATGTATGCGAGCGGGATATTCATAGTGTCTGTCTGCAAAACTATTGTTGTGCACGTTTGTCGAAATGCATTTGTCATATGGAAACTATTAAAATACATATTTATTTATTACAATATATAAATTAATGATATCGTAAATGTAGACTGCTATTTTACGGAGGAGTATTTTTAAAAAAAAGCTTTTTTATACATTGATTGGCATAAAAGTAATGAGACTGCAATATGGTCTTCAGCATGTTGTTTTATTGGATGATTTCTAAAATACGGAAATGACATTCTTTGAGGGGTCATTCTTCAGTTTAGGAAGAAGGAAGTAGTCATAGTGCCTGAGATCAGGTAAATAAGAGGGGCTGCAGACAAATAGATTCTTCATCATGGCAACGCTCCATGTCACACTGCCCTCTCTGTCACAAAATTTTTGACCTCTAAAAACATTTCTGTTGTTTCTCAGCTTCCCAATTCAACTGACTTCAGCCTTTGTGACCTTTTTCTTTTTTCTGAACTGCAAAATGTCCTCAAAGGATGTCATGCAAAGAATGTAACGGACATGCTGAAGACCATAACAGTTGAAGACTTCTAGGCTGTTTCCAAAAGTGTGAACAGCGTCTTCATCGGCGTGTAGCTCCCCAAGAGAACTATGTTGAAGGAGATAACGTTGATGTTTGAAAAAATATAAACTTTACTATAAAATTGGATAGAAACAATCAAAAAATGGAATGAAATTGTGACTATAGTTTTGCTCAGTATTTTTCCTAACAAATGCTAAAATTTCATTCCATTTTCTGATTTTTTGTATCTAACTTTATAATAAACGAAACCACGAATGTGATCGTAAATCTTTATCTGAGATATTAATTACATAATTGGAGGTTTTTTGGCTTACTACGATAAATTTATAATATTAGAATGTTTTAGAAATACATTTTGTTGTTACACTCAGTGCGCTGAATTCAACTTTAGTCTCACTACGTCAGAATTTGAGATATTTTNGTTTTTTGGCTTACTACGATAAATTTATAATATTAGAATGTTTTAGAAATACATTTTGTTGTTACACTCAGTGCGCTGAATTCAACTTTAGTCTCACTACGTCAGAATTTGAGATATTTTAATCCAAAAGTAAAAAAATGTTATTTGAGTCGATTGCAGGAGTTCATTTTCTGATAAAAGTTATGGTGGACGGCAGAAAATTTTTCTTCTTGATGTGCTTGATTCTAGTAGATGATGATGCTTTCTAATCTTAAAGTTTAGTGATAAAAAGTATTTATCTTGTATAGCTTTTACGTAGTGGATAAGAAACTTGCTTACAAACTAAAATCAAATACTAATTATGACAACAACAAATATAGTTAAAAAGTAAACAAGTTTAAACATAAGAAACTTCTTTGTAGATATCTTTCGTTCAAGATTTTTGCTGTTTAGAGTTTTACATGCTATCGATTNGCTTACAAACTAAAATCAAACACTAATTATGACAACAACAAATATAGTTAAAAAGTAAACAAGTTTAAACATAAGAAACTTCTTTGTAGATATCTTTCGTTCAAGATTTTTGCTGTTTAGGGCTTTATATGCTATCGGTTCGAACTGGTTTTACATTTTCTTATTTAAATAGTTAAAAATCTGTATTTGTAAATTTTAGAACTCCGAATTATGTTTTATAAAACATACATGGTGGCAACAATAGGAAAGCAGGTATTTGATAAGACACATTCAAATGATATTTTTATTTCAAGATTATTGTCGATGGCTGTATTGTAAAGTATGCATTTCGTCCTTTATATATCCATTATGAAACGTCTAAATGTAAATCTTTTGTGGTAAAATACTTGTAAACGTTTCACTTGATAGATGAAAGGAGACAAATACGTGACAATCCTGTCTTAATCCAATTAGATTATATCTATAGAAATTGAACTGGAATTTGAGATATTTGTCGAGTCAATTATATGTTTATTAGAATTTTTTTAAATGTATTTAACTCTGGAATTTAATTAATTTATAAAAGAAAAAATTACTGAAAGTAGCTAATTTTTAATACATTTAAAAAAAACTGAGACGAATAAGTTTTAAGCAATATTAATCCTTTTTTCTCAGAATATTTATAATCCATTTTTATTCCCTTTTGATTTTAAAATTTCAGTTATTAATGATGAAAGTTTTTGAATCGCAAATTAGGTATCATCATGTCAAGTCATCTAAACCATTTGAGCGGCATTTTTCGCTTACAATCTTAAAATCTCATTTCACAATGACGAGTGCTGCACTTGAAATTTACGAATTAGTTGCACGACTATAATCTCAACTGTAATTCGCTTGGAATAAAAGGTTTAAGAGCAGCGAGGAGATGCGAGCGCTGAATTAAAAAGGAAACTCAATTGAACGTTTGCCGGAGTGGAAGAGTACTTGTCAGTCAGTCATTGGGGTTTTTAAATCGTTGTTAAATACTTACTTTCGAATTTTTTGATCGCACAGAATGCAGCGATTTTTCATAAATAACTGCAGGCGAATATTTAAATAATGGAGGAATATTATAAATAGTATGAAAAACATTAATTGTGAAGTATTTTGTATGTTTGAATTTTAATTTCCTAAGCGGGAGAGTATTCTAATGTTGAATTTTTGGGCTATTTTGAGTCTAAAAATGTGAGATAATTACAATTTAAGTAACTTAAATTGATTTTTTTGTTATTCATTTGCGAAAAAAGTTGTGCTTAAATATCTCGGCTTGATGATGCAAAATTGACTTGAGAAATGCATTAAAAATGTTTGGTATTTGTGAAGAAATCTATCAACAGCAATTATCCCAGAATGAAATAAGATGACAATAAATTATTCATTTTTTATATTTTATGAGTAAATTATAAGGAATTTAATTAACTTTAGCAATGCTTTTCGATAAATATAATAAAATGTTTATTAACATTCAGAGAAATAAGACACTGCCCTGTAGTAATTTAGATGCAATATTGGCAAGTTATATATTTAAGGTCAAAATTGAAAAAAATTTTTCTTAATTTATTAAAATTCTATGCATCAGAACAATACTTGCATTTAAAGTTTGTAAATTTAAAAATGTAATGTCTTTTTTTCATACGAAAATATTAAAATTGCATTTGTAAAGTTCAAACTTGAATTGCTTTAGGTAAAAATTTAAATAAAAGCAATTCTTTTTAACATTATTTAATAAAATTTATAAAAATTGAAATAAATAGTGGAAAATTGATTCTTTTCCAATTGAAATAAGCCAAATTTCTTTATGCAGTTCAAAATGTATCAAAATTTTATAAATTATTCTCTTCATTTTGTAAATTGCTTTTAAAGTTTATAAATTTACAAAAATTAATGTCAAAAAAACGATTAAAATTACTTTGAGAAGGTTCGAAACAAACAGTATTTATAGATTACCAACAATGTTATTTCATCATAAATAATGTTTAAACTTTACCAAATGTGTTTACTAAATACGTTCACAAAACAGAATAAAGTTGGCCAAACAATATGCGAAAAACCAGAACGAGAATAAAATAATAATGAATTGCATGAGCGCGTACGACTTTGTCGGCGCGCAAGAGCAATAACAACAATAATCATAAGCATAAAAATTGCAAATTTAAATACAAGAAACTTAATCAAATTTAATATGTGAGCAATTTAATTCAATACATATACACATGTGTATGTGTGTATGTATATAAGTGTGTACACACATACATACTCGTATATGTAGAAAATTATCCATTTTAATTTGCAGTGGTGTTGCGCGCTTTTGCCCTTTGTCTGATCAATAATTTATATATTTTTTAATATGCCTTCGCGCGCTCACACACACACACAGACATGCATATACATGCATGTATACACATATGAAGGAATCGAATAAAAAAATGAAATAGCAACATGTGTATGGGTATGTAGTAACAGAAGTTTGCATGTTGTAAATGTTGAAGAAAAATACTGTCATGGTACACCACTATACACTTATTTATTTACAACGGCAGCAACGCGCGCAAAACATCTAGGGTTTCGTCATTATAGAATTACGTTCTTTATTTTTTCATATATATTATTATTTTTTTGTAATAAAGCTTTCGTGGAATATATAATTTTTTATCTGTTGTCGGTTATTATTCCAGCTAGATTTGATATATTATGGCAAATTTTGCATTCGTTGTCATGCATTGACACTTTTATTATGCATAATAAATAAAGATGAAATTTTTCGGGTTTGAAATTTACCTGGCAAATTTAATTTAATTAATATTTATTGTATTTTTGTTTGTGACCTGCAGAAGCCAAGGGACCAAAGTGCAGAAATAAGTTAATTGTTAAAGTTAATGTGATTAGGTGATGTTACACGATCTATATTAATCACATCTTGTTACGACCTGTGCAAGATTCTCAACTCAAATGATAATGTTACATTTAAAATGTAAAAAGTTTATTCAATGATTTCATTTTGAAATTTATTTAAATTATTTATTCCGAAAAAATATAACCTTAAAACTGTTATACTAGTTTTTTTTTTGTTATGATCTATGCTACACATAAACCAAATTGCATATCAAGTTCTATTTGTTGTCAACTAGCTTGTCAGTGCTTGACACGAGACATTATGATAGAGAGCAATTTGACATTTTACAGTGGCATTCGCATATAAGTAAATTACTTGTCAATATTATAGGTTAGAAATGTGTGCATATTTGTTCATGAACATAATGAACTAAATCGATAGAGGTGCAGGAAAGTATAAATAAGAACAGAACTCATATAAATTTTACACTAAACTTGACAAATAACTACTACGTTGCAGATATACTAAGAGTGTAAATGCCAAAAAAATATATTTTTGTTTGTGCACATGAGAAATGTTCATTTTCATGACAAAAAAATAACCCACTTATGTGTTTAAATATTTATTGAAAAAAAAACGCTTATATTCCTTTGCTACTCAATAAAATGGCATTTTTACTATCTATTTTGCCATAGTATAGAATATTTGACCGAAAATCTTACTTTAAACCCATAGCTTCTGGAGTCCACATTTGTAATCTGGAAGGTATGTTGTAATGCAATTGAAAAAAGTACGTACGACAAGTAGACATCTTATCAAATTTGAAAAATTGATATAACAGAATAGTTCAGAGAATCAGTACAGGTCAAAAATCGTCAACTATATAAAATAAAATAAAACATTTTTGTTAATCTTACCATGATTTTTTTTAATTCATTCTTTTTAAATTATTTTACTCTTGTCCACCAAACCAGTGCAAAAAAATTCCTCTAATTTTTAATTATCTTGTCAAAACTTTAAAATAATTATCTAAATAAAAAGGTGCAGCTTATAGTTCAGTTCAACACATATAGTTAATGGGACTAAATTAATTTTATCATTGGTTAGTTTTTTAGACTAACTGTTAAATTACACATTTTAATTTTTAATTCAAGCTTTAAAATCAATTTATCTTTTTAGCGGGTGATCAAATTATATTAATTTATTATAATATCATATTTAAATTCTTCAAACCTGAATGTAACAACGGAACTGAAAAAATATATAGGTTTTTAATACTTTATTTATTTAATTATATCAACACGAGCATTAACATTTTAGAATTATCAAAGTAATTTAGTAAAAAACGAGCATTTTCGTTATAGTAAAAAAAGAATTTAAATTAAGTTACTTTTTATCGCTGGCATATTTCTCACTAGGAGATGCCATTCTATATTATATTAGGTATATTTTCTACTCATTGGATTAAAATTAATTTAAAACTTCCAAAACTAGTTTCTAATAACTGAATGTAGATTTTTTTCTTCGTATAAATCAGTTTTAATTATGAAATTATGTTAACATAAGCATGATGTTAATTACAAGCCTATCAAAATGTTTGAAACAATGCCATATGATTTTCACAGACAATGCCGAAAACATAGCGGATTTTTAATTTAATTTTCTTTGTCGAAATGCTTTTGACACGTTAATTGTTGTAGACGATTAATTGATGCATCTTTATTATTATTATTATTTTTATTATTTTGAATAATCTACGCTCGTCGCATAATTATGTTAAACCTGCACATTTTCCAACTAATATATAAATAAGCAATTCCATCGAAGAAGTTAGCATTAATTGCATCCATATCCATCTAATTAGTTAAGTGCTTGTAGCGATTATTTAATCCTTTCCTGCTTTTTCTCAATTTTACATCAACCTCAGTTTTACTCAGTTCAATCATAAATTCAACTTGTTGCTTTGCTTTTGCTTGTAACATAACATACATACAACGATACAATATAAACTCAATCCATCCTTTTTCAATGCATTATGCACGGCTCATTTTCAAAATTTCTCTATGCTTTGTTTTTCAATCTGAAAAAGATTTGTTGTTGTGCTGTTGTACGTACGCATTCGATTCCAAATTGAAACATAGTAATTTAATATGAAATTCTAATTGCTGGATTGCATTCTATTTTCTCATTTTACAGCGCATATCGTATATGTAGTATAGTATGTGGTATGGATGGTGCTCGCTCATCAACTGTAATAGCAATTATGATAATTTTTTTAATCATCTTTATTTCAACATACATATATTTATTAAATGGTGTAAGCATTTGCTTTCATGTCTTGACGCGTGTATGTATGTGTACATGTGCGGATTGGTGCTTTCAGATCACATCGTATATATAGTTAATATTAAGTCATTTCCTTTTTGTTGGTGGTTGTTGAAGCAAAAATTCAATTATTCTTCTTGCAAATTTTAATATAATACAACATGAATCAATAACAATTTAAACTGATTGTGGTATTTCATGTCTTTGTTTGCCACAAGAACGTTCGAAAAACAGTATGCAATTTTAAAACCGTTTCTAAAAGTTTAAATTGAAGGGTTTGCTGTAAAAATAAGTTTCTTCCATCCTAGAGCGATTTGGAATTGTATATATTGTATTACTGTGGTAAAAAATAAAGATTTCAATCGTTTGGTAAAAAAATGTTATTTTATCATATATAATGTGCTGCTTGCTTTTAGCGGTCTGTTACCAAAAATATGGAAGACATAAAATATTTTGTTATATTTACATTTAATTTGCTATTACTACATTGAAAAGTCGAAAATTTTAAACAATGTGTTTTTTTACAAAAGAAAGGGGAAATAAGAAGCCGCGGAGTCGTATATTAATACAATTTTGAGATATAGGTTGTAGTGCAAAAATGTTCCAGCTATCTTGTCATTTTGGTGAAAGATAATAAATAAACTTCGATATCATTGTTAAGCACCAATATTATGTTTATAGGTAGTACTTTCGTTTTTAATAAGGGTGTATTTTGTGTTGAAGACAATATATCTTACTATATTTTTTGTTGAAAGAATGCACTTTAGTAATAGACAAATATTTGTTTTTCTGTCGTAATTGTAGTAAATTATGTTAATAGTATTTTGAGATAAAAAAGGTCTTTGATTTACTGCAAAAACAATCTAGTTTTAATCTCTCTAATAGTCTTACTCAAAAAGTGGGACCACCTATCTGGCCATTTTGTTGTAAGATAAAAGAAATAGACTCTTAAATCTTTTTTGCACTTTTCTAGTACAATCATTGTTGCTCAGAAAAAATATGTATTTTTAAAAGTAGATTACATTTTATATATTACTTGCAAGAATGGGTTATGATAATAAAAGAATATTTGTTCTGTTGTACTAATTGTAGGAAATTAATCAAATATACAATATTATAAATTAAAGATACTGCTTTTTTACAGCAACAAAGATAATTATTTTTGAAAAAGTTTATTGCACTTTCCAGCTCATAATTGCTTTAGTCGATATCGACGACGGTCAGGGTTGATCGTTCCTCTAAGAATTACACATTAAAATTTACGATTTGCTGTATATATAAAAAAAATCAATTTATTTGTGACAATGATATGTTTACCGTTTCCTATGCATTCGCAAATCAAATATGGAGAAAATGTAATGCTTCGAGTGCTTTACACAGATTGAGTAATTCCAATTTTAATTTGATTTGCAGTAAAATGCAATAATGGATTATTTGCGTTTAAATTAAAAATTAATATAAACATGTAAATATAAAGTTAAGTATAACGATAAAAAATAAATAGTCCTTTAATCTAAACAGGCAAATGTGTTTTTTTATTGTTGGTTGGGCGTTACGCTGATTTAAACTAAAGTATACATGTTGCAATTATGATTTGCTTTGTCGAAAACTAAACTCTATTCAAAGCTGATTGTTAATTATAGATTTGTTCTTACACGGTAATAATAATAGATTGGATAATTAATTGTTTTAAATACATTTAATATTGTAATAACGACTTTATAGTGGAATTAATTTGCTGTAGAAAGATTTGCTTATAGAATTGCAATAATCGTTTTATTACTTGACTAATAGTAAACGCAAATTTTTCTTGTTCACAAAAAAATTATATTCGTTTTGAATATAATTTGTTATTTTTGATATGGTGATCAATAAATAGGGTATTTCTTTTTGCATTTTGGAATTAACAATGTATAGAGTTAACATTCATCAAGATTTTCAATCGTGCCCAAACATGAAAATGGATATATCACGAGGTTTTGTGGCGTTGAACTTGATGTGTCTAAAAGAAAATCTCTATTTTTGACATTAAATGGAAAACTATAAAGAATATATAAAGTTTAGTTAGTTATACCTTCAAAGTAATATGGCACTCCATTTTTTTGGAATTGGTTAAATTGTCTAATACATCGGCTCGGTTCTTATAAGGATCCATGGTAATAAAAAAATGTCAATCTTCCAAAGAGTCGCTGACATCACGGGTACAATTTTTTTCTCGTATTGCTGTCTTAATATGATATTATCTTACCGGTGTGCTGTCAAATATTAGTATTTAAGGCAATAAAATTACGGGGGTGCAAGATGTGAGCGATTCTAATTTCCCATGTCCCTTAAAACAAGCAATTCCGATCGACTACACACTTTCCTAAATTTTACCAAGTTTGGTACTCTTCTGTTGAACTTGTAGCAGAGATATTTTCATTAATATATTAAAACAGTGTTCTTATTTGATACATGGAGTAAATCTGCTAAAAAGAAGCTAACAAAATATTCTGAGAAAATGAATAGATAAATGTTGATGAACCATATTTTGATCTCTCTGAAACAATATTTGGTAAAAATGTTGTTGTTTGTATAAAGAAATTAAGTCATTATGACGTTCTTCAAATTATTATAGGTGTTTATGATTTTCAATAAATTTAATTAGAAATTAATTTGTACTTTAGAAATTTATATTATGGTTTTCATAAAACAGATACACTTTATTACAATAGATTAGATTTAATAATGCAGCACTTGTTGGGATTTGAGAGTTATTAAGTCATTATCATAAGAAAACAGATTTAACTAGTTAATTTTATTGCTTTGAACAAGCTTAGTCGACTTAATATGAAATTGACTTCAATTCGTATATTAGGCTTGCAATTGTAAATTTGATAATTAGGAATTTAAAATTAATTAATGTATTTTTTTGTAATAAACTTTTTATGTAGTAATAAAACTATAAAATAGATTTAATATTGTTGTTGCGCGCTTGCTGTTATTTGTGCGCTCGTATTTTGTACAGAAATTAAGCCATTACCTTACCATTGGAAAAACATGATGATCGATCACGCCCGATATGATTTATAACATGTAATTACTAGATATATCTTCTTCATATATTTATATCCGAACATTGAAGTAAAAACAACCCGCAATTAATTAACATTTTTCTTTCACATAATATACTTTCAACATTTTTCGGCGATTGTCTTTTTCACTACGACGACGTTACAGATTCATTGTTCCTTTTTTCATCCAAAATTTATTGGTTACATCCTTAGCGCTCGCACACACAAATGAGCAGCGCAGCGCGCACATTGTAATTATAAAGATATTACCTTAAATATTTGACAATGCGGTTTTATATATATGTGGCAATTTTATGTGCATGAAATGAAGGAAATGGTTTTTGTAACATTTTTTTCCTTCTTTGCGTTCGTGTGTGTGTATGTTTTTTCTGTTTTATTTATAAAATGAGTCGATCGAGGAAGAGAAAGAGAGTGGCAAACGAACCGAAACCTATTATTTGAGGAGGAGCCGCGACGTATTCGGGTTGAGTCCGGTCGTCCTTGAGCTGCCACTGAGACATCTTCATCGTTTTTACTATATATATCCATCCACATATACGTGTATTATACATGTATAGTTTACGGAGCGAAAAAATAATGTTATAACGATAATCTTAATGAAGATAAAGAAATTGACTGAAAATTGTCGTCATATTAGCTGCCTTTTTGCTTTTATCTTTCACAGCCACAACGCTGCTGTTAATTTGCATTTATGACTAAACATATAAATTAAAATATCATTAAATTCCGCATATATATGTATATATTTATATTACGAAGTGAATTAATCTAACAGTGCTTTACTCACTTTAACAACCTATACGCATTCGCATTGCACGTACGTATGTACAATATTATTAGATTTAGATGTTTACAGTTGGCATTGCAATTAAAATTGAAAACACTTAAAATTTACCATGGCAATATATTTATTTTAATTTATGAAGTTTACAGATAATAAGTAATAACATCTCCAACGACCATATATATCTATTTGCAAATTAATTTTTATTTATTTATTATTTGCGGCTAATAGTTAATTTTCAAATACGTATTATTAAAGAAAGACTAAAATTTCAAATAAAATCCATCTATTCGACTAGCTAGTGAAATGACACTGTGAGTTTTACAGTTATTATCGCGCCAGACTGTGTCTATCTAGCTTTATTAGTAGAAGTTATTGATATTTTTTAACAAATTAATTATTACTGTTAAAACATTAAAATTCCACAAAAAATGCGCGTATAATTTTTACTTGGAAAAGAATTAAATAATGTTTACTTACATTCATAGCTTTCTGACGTTCAACGATAATTATCGCAGTGTAAATTTTAGTCTGAGCAAATAAATTATATATGCTGAAAAAATATTCTTGTTTCCGTTACTAAAATATTGTTTATCGTTTTTGATTGCAATTGCATCTTTGAAGAGTTTCACAAAGAATAATTTTTACTTAAAAAAAAAAATTAAATAATGTTTGCTTACATTCATTCATAGCTTTGTGACGTTCAACGATAATTAACGGCACTATATTATTTAGTCTGCGCAAATATATTATTTTAATACTGAAAAATAGTTTTGTTTTTGTTTTTGAAATATTGTTTATTGTTGTGACTGCAATTGCATCTTTAAAGAGTTTCATCAAGTAAAGTATCATTGTAATGTATTTAAAAAATTACATGTTTGTCCACAAGATGATATTGGCTATAATGCTAAAGAATTTTATGTATCAAGTGTTATTAAAATTTCATTTTTTATTAATAAAATTCAATTATTTCGGAAAAATGGAAAATATGAGTCAAAGCATTTTTTAATGCAACATTTTATTTTCAGACCTAATTTTAATCCTTTCGCACTTATGTGTTATTGTAGGAATTAAATCTATAAAACAAAAATTTGAAAAACCAATAAAATAAACTTGCAACAAGACGTTGCAAATTATTTCTTCAATAGCTAAAATAAAAATAACATTTACAGCTGTTTAGATTCATTATCGGAGAAAATTTGTTTAGCTATAAGTGTAAATAGAAGTCAATCAAGCGCTTTGACATTAACATTACAAAAATATGCAAACATAATGACAAACCACATTTTTATATTTTGTACATTTTTCATTTAAATAGTACCAACAGATACATTTTTAATTGTCATACTGTTTGATATAATTTCTAGCAATGTTTTATTTATTTTTCAATATTTAAAATTATACATATGTACTTGCAATTTAGAGAAGTAATTGATTTTTAATCGATTATTTAAATATTGTGCCAGGTGATGTATTTTTTCCCCATGAAAATGATTTCTTTCTATGTGATTTTAATTTATTTATCCACTTTAATGTATATTATGTTATTATGTTTTACATACATATGTGATAAAAAGCATAGGTGAAGAAAAAGTTTTCAAGTAATATAAAATAAATTATGTGTTAATATTTTTCGATTTACATAAAAAATCAGAAAATTATATTATTATTATTGTTAGTATAATAATCAATTATTCACGGTCTTGACTCTTGACGATCGATCAATTCCAGTAGATTGCTTCTTACTCGCTCACATCATCGTCGTACAACATCTACCAAATAAAAGAAAAAGAAACAAAAGAGGAGAAAAATTCCTATGTATACATACATACAAACAACTACCGCTTAGTTAACGTATAAATTACTTTGTGACAATAGAGGGCCATGATCGTGCGGATTCTTTACGTCTTGCTTTTTCACCTCCTTTTTTTCATTTGCTTCTTCTACTTCTTCTTCAACGTCTTCTCTTGCATTATTTGTGTGTGCATTTACAATACATACATGCTCATTGTTGGCTCAAAAATTAATGTAAATATTGAATTATTATAGATTGTATTCTGCGCCACCTACATAAATTACCAGCGCTCTTAGAGTTTCACAATAAGCTGCAGGTTGGTGTATTATAAACCGGGGTGTCAAAAATAAGATATATCTTACTACCTATTGCCATATAGAGTAATCACACGTTTATTGTTGAAATGTAATCATGTCATTAAAATCCAGGAGATCAAGAACATATTTATTAAATTTCAAATTTTCCGACTTTGGAATTTTTGAATTCTAGAATTCCTGTTTTGGCTTAATTTTATAGACAATTCCAAAATTTTAATACAGTGGTTTTTACACACAGTAGATATTATTAAAACTATTAGTAATTCAAAGAAAACCCTTTTCAAATTCAAATAAGATCGAGCCAAGTATCCCCTAGTGCAGCGTTTCCCAGACGTTTCTTGTGACGGAACACTTTAAGAATATGAGTATTTTTACGGAACACCAAGCTTTTTTAACAACTATGTTTTTATATTGCAAAATTATCATATTTTGGATAAACATTTTTTTTAATAAATTTTAGATAAAAATAATTTAGCATTTGCTGCTAAATTTTTGGTAGTCTTTGGTATTATGGAGTGATAAAGTAGAATACATCTTATTAACATCTTTACGTCAAATAATTCAATATGTATATATTCTTATTTCAAAACGAACGTTTTGTAACTCTTATTACATTTTTATGTTTACTCAAGTATAGAGACTTTTCATATTTTATGTAGTTAGCAGAGCTTACTTAAAAAATGTATTTGGGTATTAAAGATAACTATTGAGATTAAAATTGAAATTTAAACCCTTTACATACCATACATATAAGAAATATGTTTGGTAGACTGACTGATCAGAGTCAGTTGAATACTCAGTTGATGATGATAACTTAAGAGATTGCTGGGGACTTAAATGTTGACAAATCGACAGCATTTCGCCATTTAAAAAAATATGCTATACTTCGAAACTCGATATATATGGGTTCCGCACATTCTGACAGAACGGAACAAATTGAACTCAGAGCGAATTTGATCGTTTTAATTAAAATCACCATTCCGAAATCGACCAAACCACTTTTTAACTATCCTTAGAGCAAGAGCACGATTCAAATTAAACGTCTTCAATATTTTTTGTAGCAGTACCAACTCTCATTCCTTTTTTGAGTTCATATAATATGACATTATCAACTTATCATTTTCCATTTTGAATACTAACCTTGCACACAACTTAATTTAAGTCAACTTTTTTTAAAGCTTATGTTGACTCACTGCACCTGTAGTTCACTGTCAGTAAATAACATGATTATAAAATTGATAACAACAGTCAAAAAGGAATGTTTTTGGCAACGCGCAAATCGGGCACGAACTTATGGAATCATCCAATATAATAATTATACGGATTAAATGAGAAGTTGACTCCGAAAACATACACTTGAGTCATCAGTTGGGAAAAAACGAAATTACTTTCCGAATAATCCGATATTTAAAGATTGTTCCAAAACGTGAAAAGAACACAGTTTTTCTCGCATAAAAATGTTTAAGAAACTCGGCGAAGATAAAAAAGTAAGTCATCTATAGGTTATATTTTCTTATATGTATAGCTTTGAATGAAACGCACTGTATATGTAAAGCGCAATGGTTTCGATGTTGTTGTTGTTATTGTTGCTGTTATACTATTTTATTTTGCCTCCTTAATATTATGCATAAAATGTTGTTATGTGTTAAATTAACATGCACCGTTAATGTTAACATAATTTTTGCATAGTATGTTATTTTTTATTAATTATATATTGTAATCGGTAATATGTAATTTTGAAACAAAAAACTTTGATTATTAATGAAGTGGAGGCTTTTATACACTTCCTGCCGATTTAGACCTGCAATTTGCATTGTGTTCCCGCTTAATTAATAATATGGCGTGCAAATTGTTGGGAATTGCTGAAATATTTTCGGTTTCTCCGCCTCATCGTTTTTATTATCTATCGACTATGAGTACGTCGATTTTATATGCAGTGTGTGCGCGATAGGCATCATTAAACATCAATAAAATTAATTGAATTAAAGAAATCTATATGCATTTTGCAATATGCATTAATTAATTACTGTTATCTGCTCGATGTTGAATTGCGGCAATCAATTAATTGAATTAGGAATGAATCGTATAGATAGAATATTATTGTTGCAATTTTACGAGCTGAGCGCATATACAATAAAAAATATAAAGATTGAAGGTTGCATTATGCAAAAATAATAACAATCGGCTTAATAGTGTTAAACAAATTAAAGTAATTTCGCTTCCTATTAGCGCTTAATTTACATTTTTATGGCTTCATTAAATTAACAAAAGCCGGCGATAATTTATGAAAAAAAAGACAAAAGAAAAAATAAACTTTATGTTATGCACACATAGAAATACTGTCAATAATAAAAACGCGACGACAATTATCGCTCGTATAATGCATTAGCTGCATATTATATGAACAATAATAAGAAAAGGAGTAAAATCGTTCGTTTGCTTCTAGTTTAATAGCGGCTGCTTTCAATTGCAATAAACAAATGCTAATAGGTAATAAAAAATAATAAAACAAAACGTATTAAACAGCGTTTATATATAAATCATCGATGAGTTATGAAGGTTGCGAAATAACACCGCGCACACGGTGTACTCGGTGTATACGAACAGAGGCGACAAAACAAAAATTCACTTATAATAAAATATCAACAATTTATTGCAACAATATAATCCCAGTCATATTAAATAATAGTTAACATTTTTATATAGAATTTTAATTGATTCTAAAGTGTTAACATTTTATTATCACATTTTCATTGGATACCTTTCTAAAATTACAGTGATAATTTTTTTACAACAGCCGACACGTACCAATAATATTATTATTTAACGATCTCTTCATGACTGTTTAATTTTTCTCTATTCGAACAAATTAATTGAGCACGATTTATTTTAATAGCACGCAAAATTGCCGGTTTATATCGTTATTGAATTAAATTTTAAGCTAATCCTCGCGCTTGTCCCTGGAAATGATTCATTATTACATGTAAGCGAATTAATTTTTATTGTGGTGCGCACACTGCAATGATGCATTTAGAAATTAGCATCTGATGCGTAGGCGCATTTGCAAATTTGAATATAATAACATAACATACGTATGTAAGTATGTGTGTAGGATTTTCGTTTGCGATAACCTTCCTTGGATGATGTCCCTTTAATATTAATTCTCTTCTTATTGTGAGTTTAGATAAATCTTAATTATTCAATGATTAATGCAGCCAACGTGTTGTTGTTGGTAAAATAACGATGATAAAAAAAATTATTAATAACGCAAGGACAGCTTAATAGCATTATAAGATTTTACGTTCGTTTTTACAAGCTTCGGAAGTTTATATGATCCGTGCATTTCAAAATAATTATTGCAGAAATATAATGCAATTAAATGAGATATAAACATTATAATTTATGTTTGTCGAGTAAGATAATGTGGAAGACCACCTACTTGACGATTTAACGCGAAATCTCGGTGCATCTCTTACTAAAATTAAATGTTAATTTTTATATCAAAAACGGCGCAACACTACCTACGTGCACATGCGGAAATGTTAAATCTTTATTATCTGTAATCAACGAAAAATAAAAAAATAAGCGCTTCTTTGTTTCGACAATGCGACGTTTTTATAAAAAAACGCTGACTTTAACATTTTGCAATAAACAAATTAAATAATCAAGATTCGAATAAATAAGAGGAAAAACGCTCCAATGAGAATATTCCTTTGCATTCTCATCGTTTCTTTTAATTAAGCGCTTGTTAGAACATAATAAAAAATAATTATGTGATAGGTTTGTGCATTCAACAAACATGTACCGTCCCTTCTCGGTTCTTCAAATGTATGCTGTTATGTTAATTTGAGAGCGATTAAATAGACCAATGAATGCGTAGCGTAAGGAAGAAAAAATATTCTGAAATTATTATAAATTACATTTTTCCAACACTATATAAATTCATTTAGTTACTTGACATTGCATATTATTTATTCCAATTAAAATTATTTATTATTATTCTTACGCTATGCATATCATTATTGATAATAACTACATTTAAATTTGATTAATTAAACACTGAAATTTCTACTAGAAAAAATATTATATTCATATTTAAAATTTTAATAATAGAAATAATTATTACTTATTATTTCCTAA
This sequence comes from Adinopsis sp. GC000173, assembly GCA_030264715.1. Taxonomy (NCBI): domain Eukaryota; kingdom Metazoa; phylum Arthropoda; class Insecta; order Coleoptera; family Staphylinidae; genus Adinopsis; species Adinopsis sp. GC000173. The sequence continues at coordinate 967 of JARJDW010022727.1, read as the reverse complement.
GTATTATGCTAATTTAATTCTATGTAATGCATTAGTAGTTTTTTTAATCACTACAATTAAAATTTTGTTTAGCAAATTTAAAGAGTAATGAAGTGTGACTCATGGATAATTACTCCTATTAATTATGTCATTTATGTGATAATTAAGACTTTTATAAAGTTTTATTGTGCAATATAAATAATTCATTGAAATAGTGTGCATTTTTAAAACGATATACCCACAATCAAAAATATTTGAATTCGCTAAAAATGTTAATGTTTACAAAGAGAATCATAATTATTGTAACCTTGAAGTATAGAAATGTACAAAATCATAAACAAAAAAATTATATTACATTTAATAATACCATTGTTATTTAATTATATTACTTAATTGTGATATTTGCAGATGTCCCTTAAATGGCGCAAAATTGATATCATCTAAAAATACTTCATACACTTTTAAGGAGGATAATCGCAATGTACATACATGGTATATTATATATCTCTTTGGATCATCAAGTGTATCAAAAGATAAAACAATATTCCAGCTATGTAGCGTGTTTAATAAAAATGATTTATACAACTATAATATATAAGTGAGCAATGCAAAAGAATATTGTTTGATGTTTAAACTAATGTTATATATGAAAAATGCTAAACTATTGGTTTGGCAACTAAGTAATTGCTGATTTGTTCAAGGAAATAAGAGTTTTTTTAAATGGAAAAAAAATGATTTCATCCTCATTAAGCATAATTGATCGTTCTTAACTTTAGTCATCTTTAAGAGAAAAATCTCAAAAACGAACATTTTCAAACCAATTTCGGCATAATTCATCTACACAATGAACTTATAAAGCTAGGTTAGGATGACAGCTAACATATATAAGAAGAAGAAGATCATAACATTCGGCAATTACTTAGTTGCCAGCCCGATATAATACCAAAATAGCAATCTTTAAATCATTTTCACTTAAAATGATAAAAAA
>JARJDW010022726.1:0-13739 GCA_030264715.1 Adinopsis sp. GC000173 | reverse complement strand
TACGTTCGTTAGGTATATATATAAAATGTGTCGATCGGAATGCATTGGTTCTAAGTTTTAGTTGGTAAGAAATAATTTATTTTTTGAATTTTTAACGAATGTTTGTCATTGACTAGATCTTTTGCAAAAATAATGGAGTAGTAAGAAGATCATTAGTCCATACTCTTTTGAAAAAGATGAAAGACTATTATGTATAACTTCAACACGTATCAGGGTAGAGCTGTGGTTAAAACAAGACAGTGTAGTAGTTAACACAGTGAGGGCCCTTGAATACGGTAAAATTCGGTCTAATTAATAGATGCGGATTGATTTAATTATATACTTCTTACTGTAATATATGCAGCATCTATTGGATTAAGTCTTACTGCAAGGACCCTGAGTGCAACAATGTTAGCTGATAAGTTTTCTTAAAAAGTATTTTTCTATCCCTTCCGAATTTGTTTGTAGGTAACATTGTTTGCGAGATTTAGCAATGTTATCTTCTTGCAAACAAGTTATGGTAACCGAGAATTTTAGAAAATGTAGACATGAAATTATTGATATTTCCTCTGCTTGAGAAAGAGCTACTGGAACTATACTACTCTATCTAGAGTTCATGGTACCGTGGCTGCTCAATATATATAAACTAATCGACTTGTCCGTTAACAAATTAACAGTCTCTCCACATCCATTGCTCTAAATGATCTATATCCCCGGTAGCACCACTGATTTTGAGACATTTTAACTTAAAGAATGTTTAAAATACTATTTATTATAAATTAGTAAAACCATTAATCAACTGCCATTCTATTGTTTTAAATAAATTAATGCGTGATGCGTATAATATATAAATAAATAAATTACATGTGCTTATTACTCAAATGTGTTTGAGACACCAAACGCGTTCAAAATTGGATAGACAGCGCTTGAAATCAACGAAGATATTAATACTTTTCTTGTCTAAATTTCCATTATAATGCAATTTTGATTCTATTGTAACAATAAAAATCCTTGCAAGTTTCCAATTTGTGCAAGAAGAGCAATAAATTTGCTAATTAGAAATAGAAAATTAATTTCATTGTGTAACGCTAAACACATTTCTTAATTGTAATTTCACATTTGGTTTATAGGTACAATTTGCAATAAAAATGTTCAGTAACTAATTTTATTCAGCCCCGTGACGAAGGGTTTGAACTTCCACGGCCCAATGTCATGTCGTAAAAAAGGCTAAAAACGTGTTAGTTTTAAAAGAAAGCACTATAAAAATCATTCAATCGTAGATAAAACTATCTTTTAACATAATTGATTTCCTCACATCCGAATAAGATAAATTCGCTTAGATTTCACCCCTTGTCTTGACGCACTCAATATTGTGGGTAAAATCGTTTCATCTTATATTTTGTAAAAAAAAATTCGTTTGCCTTAAGCATCTTTTAGGGCACATTAAAATGTGATAATGTTTGGGTGGCATCAGCTTAAGTCCTTCCCTAAAACACGCTACCTTATCATCTAGCTTCAATTGTGGATCATTATCAGTCAGCACTTTCATCATCAGCAGCAAGTCGTCCGCGTAGCGTGTCATCGGACCTACGACCAGATTTTTGACGAATTCAGGATCGTCCGGATCGGGTTTGTGACCTTTGATCGGCACGTAGCCTATAAACAAAAACAACAAGTTAATCAACGCCTTGTTCAAATTATGTTTGGCGTTCGTACCATGCGTGGGTTTGTGGCCGAAGATGCCGTTAAATGCCGATGGAAAGCGGATGGATCCTGCCAAATCGGAGCCGAGGCCGATTAGCGAAGCGCCAGCGCCTAGAAGTGCGCCCTATAAACAATTCGCACGTTAGAACAGTGTTGTTATCGTCGATTTGTTAATAATTAAACAATGCCGCGTGGCGTAGTCACAAAAATATTCAAATTTCGTTCGCATGCCTTCCATAATTTTATACAATTAATAGTAACATATTTTTACTGATTAGATTAGATTAGGATTGAATTGAAAATGAATAATTAGGTACAAGTTTAGTTACAGTCGTATAAGTACACGGATTTTGGCGAAAAACAAATTATATAACTGATTATGCAAAAAATAGTATTAACTTTACGCAATTGCTCAAATACGAATGATAAAGCGCGTTTAAACATATTTATCTTTTTAGCTATACAAAAAAAATAGGTTATAATTAGCTGCGTCGCATATGAAACATCTTGCTGCTATTAAAAAAATACTAATTAATAGTGAAAAGGTCGTAATTTACTCATTATCACACAATTAAATATAAACGTCAACAATTTTCAAGATTGTAATGACGACTTTCTTTGTTCGATTGTGTAATGAATCGTATACAAAGTCTGCCATTTTTTGTGGTTGTAATTGCAAATGCGTACTAATACAAATTATTGTCAACTAGCATGATCAACATTCTTAATTATTTTAATTTTTCAGATGACGTCTTAAATGTGTTTTTATTAAAACTACTTCTACTAATGCAATTATAATGCAATAATGCATATATTATTATTATTTGTTTACGTTTTCTTGAAGTAGCTGAATAAAAATTTTAATATATTTTTATAAAACTTTGCTAAATTAAGTTGAAATTATCACATCAACTATGTAAATTTTTGATTCCGCAAAGAACTATTTTTAATCGTTCAACGTAAATATTTGAAGTGGTGATTCATGTAAATATTTTAAGAATATATAATTTGATTAAATAATTATTTATAGCAGAAATTAAAGTGCCAATTTATGAAATGCTATACAAAATACGTTTACAGCCTCTTTCATTTAGCAACAGTAAATTTATAGAATTTAAAATGAATAAACAATCTATGAGATAAGTTTTAATATCTCTGTGGTGTATTCGTCACTTGGCGAACTGCTGCTTCATAAAATATGCCAATACAACTCAAACCACAAGAATGGTTTTTATTAATTTACATTTATTAAATATTTTCTGAGTGTAATTTGATTAAATAGCAGAAAACAAACTACCAATTTGGACAATGCTCTAATTTTTTTTTCAACCTTAATTAAAGTTTTAATATCTTCTGCTGTATCATTTTTACTTGCGGAAACACTGCTTTAAAAAATAAAATAATAAAAAATACACTGTTGATTTGGAATAATTTTGCAAATATACTTTGAGAATATACATAAATTTGATTACATTTATAGCAAAATTAGAATACCAGTTCTTTTTAGTTTTGTCAACTGTAAATCTTGTTACACTATATAACATATGAGATAAGTTTTGATCTTTTCTGTGCTGTATTGGTGTACCATTGTCGCAAAGAATGTACCAAAAATGCACTTTTGTATAACGTTGTAATCATTTCGAATACATCAAAAGTGACTTTCAATAAAAAAATTGTTAAACAACTATCCATTTTGAATTGATTTGATATATTTTAAAATTTGCAAAATGTTCAAAGTATTGAATTTATTTATTATTGTACACATGTATACTTTTTTCTTCGTCTACTTTGCTCCTAACGAACACAAATCGTATAAAACATATACAAAGTTTATCAATTTGGCCTTTCGTATTTACCAAATTGTATTCTAAACGTCTAAGTGAATGAATAAAAATAATTCTTAGTTTTGGTTATCACTTGGTGAGACACCACTACTACTAATTTAATTAAATTAACAAAGAACTTGATTGTCTCACAAAATAAATAAATTTATTATTAACTAATAATAAGCATAAGTATTTTGTGTTGTGCAATAAATAAAGTTTTACTAATATATTTTTTTAAATTATTAATTCATAATGAAACTGCGAATGAAAATGTTTGATTTTTTACGTCTTATGCTTGCACCAAAACAATCAATAAGCTTATAAAATATTTTAATTAAATATGCGCGTTGTGATTTTTGAACTATGCACGAAATTCATTGCGCCATCACCAAACAGGCTATTTATATATCAATCGATCCAAAAAAAATGGAAAGTCGTATTCAAACGATTTGCGCTATTTATAGTCATCAAATCAACTAATTGTGCAATATATGAATTGAATATGTTTTAATACTTCTCCGCCCGACGATCCGCCGCACGTTCGTAAACTATTGTACGGATTCGCCGTGATGCCGAACATTTTGCTGAATGTCTCGCCGGCGATGCAGTATTCCGGAGTAATGGAGACGAGTAGCGGAATAGCACCAGCTGATTTAAGTCGTTGCACCGCCTCGCCATCGAATTTAGCCTTATTGCCATTGTGAATCTTCGAGGCAAGCGTCTGGCTGAGTCCCTTCAGCGATAAATTCTCCTTGATCGTAACTGGAACGCCGAGCAATGGTTTTGTTTTCTCAAATTTGGTGGTGTCAGTTGTTTGGGCGATTAACTCGTCGATGTTTCGCGCTTCGTCCAGCGCGTGTTCGAAGCGATCTTCGGCGACGGCATTGATAATTGGGTTCACTTCGCGAATGCGCTGGATGTAGGTCGACACAACCTCATAGCATGACACCTAAACACGCAATTTACGTTATTTTGATTCGGCTAGATAATGTGTGTATATGGGGCCGATAAGGCGATATCAATTTGAGCATACTTCTCTGCGGCGAATTTTTGCGGCGAGCTCGCCGGCACTGTACTTGAGCAGATCATTGGCGATGGAAGGCACGCGTTTGGCGCGCTTGTAGAAGAATATCGTGCGCTTGGCGCAGCGCAGAAGGAAGATGCCGAATATCAGACACGTATTGTTCAAACGGATCAGCGCTTCCATCGCTACCCAGCCAACGCGCGTTTCTATCGAACTACACTACCACACTAAAAACAAACGTCAAGCGCACATTGATAAACTACACAAATGCAAGGCCACGACTGACTCCGTATAATTTTTTATTAACGCACACAGAAAATCATATATTACAACAACAATAATATTAACAGTACCCAGCGACTTGCAGTCGCAATTAGTCACTAATTTAAATCGATTACGACGATTGATTGGATCAATTGGCCGTTCGTTTAGTAGGGCGGTTTCCAGCCGCCGAACAGACGTTCCAGCTCTCTGGCGACGGCGAAGCACAATCGATCTTGATTCGGTGCAGCGGCGACCTTGCCCGGTAAAGAGAAAGTTAGTGTATGATGGATTTTGGTGTGATGGTGAGCCTGATACCTGTATGCCGATCGGGAGGCCGTCGCGGTCGAATCCTACCGGCACATTGGTTGCGGGGAGACCTAGCACATTCATGATGAGCGGGTACATGACGCCGACGCTCGCATACTTCGAACCGCCGTGCGGGATGGCGCCGCAAGGGAAAGACGGGTAGAGAAAAACGCCATTTGGGCCTAGTTCACTCTAAAAAGATACAATTAATGCACTTGAATTCATTTTTTCTTGATAACTATGATAACAAGTAGATAAAAAAGTTATATAATTTTGATTTTTTACTATCGATTTTTTTGTTGATATTTTTTTTAGCATAATTGCATTATATTTATAATTAGTCAGGTTTAATTATACTTACTGACTAGGCACTTGTTTAATAAATAAGATTTATTATGTTAGAGTTAGAAGGACGCAATAATCGTAAATTTTTTGTCATTTATAATTTACATTATTTTATAAAAAAACAATGTACATATAATTAATACTACTAAACATTCAATATTTATTCTATATTAATAAAGTTTTGTGACCAAAACATTTCAAATTTTTTTTAAATATGTTTTTATACCTGCACACCTACCTAGGTAAAAAGAGTAAGACTGATTGTTATTAAAAGTTCCACGAAATATTAAGGGATAACATTGTCATAATCCCCCAAGCAAAATTTTTCTTTATGTCTGTTTTGGTATGTATGGATGCTTCTTTTGGAATGATAAGTATGATAGAAATAGTTTCTACTTTTCTCTAATCTTTTGCGGATTACAAATTATAATAAAAAGGTACATTGAATCGAATAGTCTATTACCTGTGGTACTATCTCTGTTGAAAACTAATTGTCTGTTGGAGTGAAAGTTATTTCTTAACATGTTTGTTTCATTAGTTTTTAATATGGTAACTTGAATTTTGTTAAAATTTATTATGATTTAAAAGTTTTTAGTAAGTATCCTAAAATAAATTATTTAAGAACTTATTAAACAGGTCGTCAAATGATAATCATTATTAATTTTAGGTAGCCCATATTTTAATTTTTTTCTTAAAGCATTTAAATAATTATGCAGTGAAGCAGTATTTTTTTTCTGAAGTCAATGAAAGGTGACTTGTGCGACTTGGATCATAAAAATCGGCCGTTTGTTTTTGTAAATGATGATATTGCTGTATATATAAGTTAAGATGAGAAAAAATATTTTTTGCCCAAAATACCATCCCTTTTTTATGACCTAAGCTGCAAAAGTCACTTTTCAACCACTAACAGCTTCGACCAAAAATATGGGCTAGTTCTTCATGTAAGTAATTTTCATAAGTACCTGTACAGACTAAAAAATTAGATAACATCTGAATACATCTTTTATGTAAATTTCTTAAAAATGGGCCATCTGTTTTTATACCACGAGTTACTTTTTGTCGACTATAGAAATTACTGACTTTAGGCTTCCATCTTACAATACCAAAATGCCGCAAAGTCAGTTTACCGTACGTGGAAGCTAAGTGATTTTTTTCCATCTATCGGCATTAACGGAATGCATCATTGTTATAGTAATTTCATCTCATCGCGATGGTCATCATCATTACATAAATATTATAACAATTTTTATCAATGTCAATTTTTATACATAAAATATTTGCAATTGTAGAAAAACGTTGTGCAATTCGAGCGCTAATGCATTTGCTGCTGACAGCTTTCTGCTAATTTCACTCTTCATAAACTAGTTACCAAGATTTGGTTTTTACTCTAAAATCGGTAGGCAAATTTTTTAAACAAATTTATCCCCAGTAATATGACTTGAAATGATTTTTTAGTTTTTGAACTTCCTAACTACATATACCTACTCGTAAATAGAGTAAAACCGCGCTTTGCCAAACTGGTCATAATCGCTAACTTAACTAACCAAATCACTTAAACTATCGCAACTTGATCTATCTGATCTATACAAACTTCCACAATAATTCGCGATTTCATTGTTTTTTTCATTTTTTTTTCGCTAATTATTACGCTTTTCTTTTAACTTTCTCTTGAACTAACGACACTTTTAGCAAAACACACGTTTTGCTAAAAGTGTATAATAAATAAAATTGTATAATAAACAAAAAATACAATTTTTGTTTGTTGATATTTAAGTCAAAAATTAATTCAACATTGAGAGGGTTAATTCAAATAAAAAAAACTAGTTTCATGTAATTAAAATCGTTTAGCCACTTACCAAAATATGTTTTTTAAATTGTTTCACGTACAGTTCGGCATCTTCATGGCGTCCGGGCAGAATCGATTTATTCTGCAACGTTAAGAGATAGAATAACGCACTACCCGAGATGCGTGACGCATTAAAGATACTCTTAAAGACTTCGACGTATAAATTCTCCTAGAAAAAAAGGACGATGTCAATCATTTATTTACGCGTCGATTAGGTAACAGTCTCACATCGTCGTCGAGCGGCATCTGCACGCCTTTGATGCCAAAGTGCATGATCAAGCCCATCTCCGGCGAGTATTGCATTTCGACGAACTTCTTGTCGCTCACCTCGGCACCGCACGCATTTACCAAGTGCGCCACGCTCGTATGTATCGCCGCCTTGACGTTCTCTTGCACGCTCAGTAAGCCAAACCAGCCGCCGCAGTCCTCCATGAATAATACCTTTAACCGGCTGAGGTCCACCTAAAAATTCAAGAGATGAATAAATAGGTAACGATGCGCACGTAGCCAACTTGCCGGCTCATTCAAATTTAAGCTGTCCGCATTGCTGCCGGCGATGATGCGAGTCATCAGCGGCAGGTCTTCGGCGTAGCGAGCAAGCGGTCCGATGGTTAGGTGCTCGTGGAGGATTGGATCGTCTCCCATAGGAAAATGGCCATTGAGTGATACCACACCTATTAAAAGAGTTTTTTAATTGCAAGGCGGCTGTGGAAGGTTTGATCATAATTTATAGCCGATGAAAAGTAACTCGTGTGGATCGGATCATTAAAATAAGACGTTTGTTTTTGTAAGTGATAGATATTGTCGTAAGCGAAAGTTAAATTTTGCCCAAAAATACCATCCCTATTTTATAGTCTAAGCTGAAAGAGTTATTTATCATTCACTAGCCGCTTGGAGCATAAACTTGGGCTAGCCGCTCGAGTTACTTTTCGTTGATAATAGTTTATTTATAATTATATTATCACCTGGTGATGGTTTATGACCGAATACTCCATTGAAGCAGCTTGGAATTCTAATCGAACCTGCAACATCCGAACCTAATCCGCACACTGATGCACCAGCCCCAATTAAAGCACCCTAAAATATGCAGAATTAAAACAAAACGACTATATCGCATCGAACTGTTGATGACGCACTTCACCACCGGATGAACCCCCAGACGTGCGGCTTGTATCATATGGATTACATGTCCTACCAACGATCAGATTGTCGCACTCCATGCTCAGACAATATTCCGGCGTATTTGTGCTGCACACGATGATAGCGCCCGCTTGACGCACCAATGCTACACAATCGCCGTCCGTGCTCGCCTTAATTCCGGCGCGTTTCTTCGATCCCACCGCCAAGCTGAATCCACGCACTGAAAGATTCTGCTTGATGGTTATCGGCACGCCTAGTAATGGTGTGCGGGCTTCCAAGTCATTTTCGTTACTGTTTTGGCTTTCGGTGAGCATGTCGTCGATCGCCTTTGCCTCATTCAATGCCTCCTCGAATCGTTCATCGACGATTGCGTTGACAATTTTGTTCACCTCCTTCAACCGGGCGATGAACGCCGATACAACTTCATAGCTAGTTACCTAGTGAAGATGATTAAATAAGTTGAACGAAGTGTTTGAGTAAATTAAATACTTGTCGTCGTCGTATTTTGAGCGCCAGCTGTGTGGCGCTCAGTGTAAAGAGATAATCCGTGGTGCGCGGTATACGCTTCTTCTTTCCGGCGCGCAACCATTTCGTAATCAGCCCGAAGAACGTCGCGAGCGCGATCATGCAAAAGGAGAAGAGCCGAAACGTCACACCGATCAGCGCCATGCTTTGCGCTCTCGCTTATAGACTCAGTCGCACATTAAGCGCACGTTTTTTCGCTGCCGAATTATTTATATCGGCACTTTATCGCATTTGATAAACAAACGGCACGACGATAGATAGAATAGATGGATAGAGTATAATCTTATAACGCGCACGACGAACGGCAAAGTGAAATTTCACTTTTTGGTGCGGTGTGCGCGAGGCAAACATTCACTTCCCCGAAATGCAAATCAATCGCCATTTCTTCGCGTTCCGTAGACAGGTTTCTAAACGCATTCGTCACATGTTACGCAATGTTTCTATACATTAGATAGTGCTATCTAATTTAAGAAAATTAAATAATAAAAACTTGTCGCGGTGTTGTGATCGCAAATATTATTTTTCCTAATATACACAATTTATCAACTTGTTTGGAAAATTATACTCTCATACTTTGCAATTCATTAATTACGTAACGTAATTAAAACAGTAAAAGTCATCATGTGTTGTTCAATGTCACGTCAATTCGATAACAGCAGTTTGTGTTTATTTATATAAAACTTCTTATTTACAATACATTAATGTAAATTTATTAATCATCGTATGCAAATCTAGTCCAATATATTGTATGCATATGGGATATGGACGCAATGTTTGTGTGCAATTGTGCGACGAAATATAAAATCCATTTTCCAATTAGAAAGTTTTGAAATATAGCAATAATGAAAAAGTATCACACAATGCCGATAATGATTATTTATAAATGCGGTTCTAATTATTTATAATTATATACGATTGCGCTGAATTTCATCCGGTTTTACGGCGAAAACTCTATAATTACTTTTAGTTTTTTTTATGAACAAGCGCTGTTAAATAATATAATGTATTGTTCTTATTTCAGAGCTACGTAAAGTGCGAATTTGTGCATGTTGTTTGGCAAACTTTTTAAACTATAAATATTTTTTTAATGTGTTTTTTTTTCACATTGAATGAGAATTTTTTTTTTTTTGTTTATCTATTGAAAGTATTTTCTAGCATGTATTTTCACATTTTGCAATGCAATCAATGCAATTAGACTATAAGGAAGTAGAAAACAAATTTAATTAAACAAATATTTCTCTACGATATCGTATGAACCAGTGCTTCTCAAAGTGTCCGCCGCGGTGTATTAGATCTTTGGACATCACACATCATTATCAATTTGATTCAAATGTAGAATAATTATAAGTATTTGTTACATACCTATTATTACATTTTTATGAACATCAAGGTCAAAAACTTCCGTTCAAATGCACAAAAAACCAAACATAACGTGGAAATTCTAACAATTTTATACCAGATTTATGACTATCTAGTGGTCATACTTTTTTTTACATTGAATGTGATGCCTAATGAAAATCTGTAATCAAAGAGGACGCCTCAAGTATATCTTAAATCTAAATGGACAAAACAATTTTAATAAGTTTGGGAATCACTAGGATTTTGACATAGAATGCAATGGAACCGCCAAATGCGACTACTTTAAAATAGGACCAATTCATTAAACAACCTGTTTATGATGGGTTTACGATAAAAATGTATATTCCTTAAATAAGGTGACCAGACATTCTACATTTTCTAAACAGTTGCATAAAAAATGTCGCGAAGGAACCTTAAACTCGTCCCAAATCACATGACCTATGACAGCATAACTACAAAGCGTGCATACGCAGTTAGATTAATACTGTCGAAATTGTTTAAGGAATGCTTCACATTTTAGTTCATCTGACCACTTTACACTTTGCAACTTTCGCTCAAATTGTCGTATTTTGGCGAGTAATTTTCACAAAAAATTATAACTAGTAATTTATCTTTTTATGTCAAAATAAACTTTTCTTAATATTATTGGAAACTAAAAGAAACTATATATCGTAAATTGCCATCCGATTAAATATTCTATACTCTCCACCTAAAACTACTGTTTAATTTTGTTGTTTTCATAAACTTTGCTCAAAATTGTTTTAAAAATACAAAAGAAATAATAAAAATATAACATAAATAACAGCCTTTAGACTAGACCAATGGTTTTCAAACTTTGTCGACTTGTGGAAACCTTTGGCTTTGGAGTTAAAATGCTTTTTCGAGAAATATTTAGAAAAAATATATAAGGCATTAGCACTTTTAACAGTTATGATGTCTAGCTGAACATCTTGTGGTGCTTTTGGAAACCGTCAGGTTCCACGACACATAGTTATTGTACACAACGCTTGAAAGGTGAGTAGGTAGCACATTACACAAAGATTGAATTTTGATGTTCAAGTATAATCTCCTTTATTATTTATTTCTACTGCAGCCTTCAACATAAAATTCAGGGAAAAAAGTTTGTGGCATTCAATATCATCCATATATTTGTCATTTTTGCCCTCTAAACCTAATTTGGGATAGCATATTTGGTAGTGTTCATTCCTCAAACGATGTCAGTCCAATTTCAAAATTTTCTGCATATGTATTTTATATGTATACATGTATAATTTATATAAATAATATTGGTTTTATGTACAACCAATTCAATATACCTTCAGACATCTGGAACTTATTAAAGTTATATTCTGCGTTTATAATTTCTTTAGTAACGTATATATTTCAGAATGAAAAAATGATCTAAAATTTGGTCTGTAGGTTGTCGGTCGGAGTTGAACTCAAACAATTTTAACGTTGGAGAAAACGCTTTAATTTTTATTACGTTTGGGAGCGCGCAAAAATCTAATTTGAAATTTTTCGCTCAAGCAAATTTATTAAGATTGGAATTCGGCAAGAAACATTTGCACTAACTAATGGTTATTTTATAAAGTAGGTAGTTAAAAGAGTAATAATAATTTAAGATTTAAAAACTTGGCGTCAGTTTGGGCATAGAGCAACTTGTTGTTTAGCAAATGGTGACAGGAATGTATTTTTTGCGATGCGCGCGAATAAATCGCAGCAAATTTATTAAGATTGGAATTCGGCAAGAAGTTGTAAAGAAGCATTTGGAGTAACTAATGGTTAATTTGTATGTAGAATAGAGTAATATTCTGTTTACAATTCGGTGCAGTTCGAGGGCCATTATTTTGCTTTATTATCATAATAAGTTTTCGGGGGCGAAGTTTGCTGCGTTTTTTCCACCGCCCCCCGCTCCCGAGCGCAAGACAACAAAGAAATAGTAATATTAGTTTTGGTGCAAGGATCTTATGGATTAGAGAGCTTTCGGTGATAAATTGCGTCTGGATGCAATTTGAGATGCGCAAGCGGTGCGCAATAATGTTGTCGTTCGCGATGTGCACTTCCCTTACTTGCGTTTGCGAGCATTGAACGAATCCCCCTCAAAGGACACGACAAGTACGCCAACAAGGCGCCACCGCTAACGGGACGACGCGCGTCCTTGTGAGCGCGCGACGTTGAAATGTACGCTGATGGATGGCGCGGCCGCCGAAAAGCTTTAAAGCGGATCGACCCGAACAAGCGGCGTGGAAAATGTTTCGCCCGCATCGCCGCCCGCGTTCGCTCATATTCCATATCTCTGATTACTACGGTGTGGATCGGGCAACATTTTCGCGCCGTCATAAAAGCGAATGTTTCGTTAATAATTGCCAATGAATTATTAAACAAGTGGTTTCATATTTTTATCCATATGCCTAAATATACCTACCGTAGTAGAGGTATATATGTATATCGCTAATTGAATATTTTATTATCATCATTCAAATATCGATCGCGTGTAATATTTGGTGAATTGGGCGAAAACCAGCAGCGTAAAAGTTATTTATACTCGCAATTAAGCACGATTACAATTCAAACGCATTGTTTTATGGTGTCGGATTCGCAAAAAATTGGCTAAACATCGTCTGACATTATACTTCTTGTCATCGTTATCGATAAACAACAAGTTGTTTCGGATAGCGGGTTGGAAAACTACAAAATTTGCTGTTTTTTATTTAAAATAACTAAGCATTTCTTATTATTATTATTATTTATAAATATTCTATAGGTAATAATCTACAATAACTAGAAAGTGTTTCTTGTAGCTAATATTTTTTGTTTTTTATGTATAAGTAGATGTCTACTAGTTTTACTCAATATGAAATTTGTTATATTCGCTGCATTTACATGGTGAACCATATTAAATTAATAAATAGAAGAAAATAAACATTTGATTAGTTCACAAGAAAATAGAATTAGTGTAGCAGTTAATATATTTCGACTATTAAGTCATCCTCAGAACTAGAAACTAGATAAATACAAAAACAACAAACAATTAGCAGAAAACCGCCGAAACCAAAATACTTTAATCAATAAAGAATATCCAAAAATTTTGACTGCTTGAAAAAACTACAAAATTTACTGTTTTCTATTTAGAATAACTAAGCATTTCTTCTTATTATTATTATTTATAAATATTCTATAGGTAATAATTTACAATAACTAGAAAGTGTTTCTTATAGCTAATATTTTTTATTTTTTATGTATATGTCTACTAGTCTACTAGTTTTACTCAATATGAAATTAGTTATATTCGCGGTATTTGCGTGGTGAACCATATTAAATTAATAAATAGAACAAAATAAACAATTGATTAATTCACAAGAAAATAGAATTAGTGTAGTAGTTAATATATATCGACTATTAAATCATCCTCAGAACTAGA
>JARJDW010022724.1:0-47050 GCA_030264715.1 Adinopsis sp. GC000173 | reverse complement strand
ATTTTTCGCATTTTAATATTTTGCTTCGTTTAATTATATAATCTAATCTTTTGTTTACTTTATACGATTTATAGTGTTATTTTTTAGTTTTGAATTTGTTTGTGGGTTCTTGAGAAAATACTGTTCTTGCACCGAGACGTGAGCTGCGTGTGAACGTGAATAAATAAATATAGCGTCCCTACTTCGCGGATTTTCACAGGAATTACTCTATTTTGATCATTAAAAAATTTTACATACGCAATTCGTTATGTGGGATTTGCATATTAAGAATTGATATTCCTTCGACCCCCAATCGACCCCCGGGCTCACATCGACCCCCGTCTTGGTCAAATAGACCCCTGGGGGTCTATATAGACCACTTTAGCGACCTCTGGTGTAGAGGATAATATAAACAATTTAATAATAAATAGCATTTTGACAATATCTTGAACGGGACCTTCTAAATGATCAATTCTCTATACTTATTTGACAAAGTGTATTATTGATTACAGTAATGAAGCAAAAAAAATGTAGTTTCATATTAATTCAATTAATTAATTTAATTGTAGACTTCACCGAGATTGCATTTAATACTATTGCATTACTGGGGTTTTTCCTGAAATATCATCCAATTTGCGCGACTAATTTATTTAAGCACAAACTCGATACTCTCTCTAACCGGTTGCGAAATTAAGTACTACGCTTATACACAATAATAAATTTGTCGCGACGTAATTTTTGATGATTACACTTCGCGTTCACTAATTCGATACAATATAACAACTCAATTTCGGTAATTGTCTGCCGCCGCAGCAGCGCATTGTTTTCTGCGTTCGTCCGCGGAATTTTCCAAGGAGGCAAGGATACAAAAACCTCATTATATTTATTGTAATCGTTTTGCAATGCGCCACACAACGAGAATGGGAATTGGGTGGAGCAGCGGACGAGCAAAAAGAAAAAGAAGCGAGAGAAAAGGAAGAAAACTTCTTTTTGTGTGTGAGCGCGCTCGCTCGCATCCGAGCGTCGTTGGTGTGCCTTTTCTTTGCGGGTTAGTTACTTACTTTAGAAAGTATTATCAGCAAGTAATGAAAGGATAACAATGCGCCAGGCTTTTTTTCCGGACGAAGTAGGTACTATATAAAGCGGCCGCTGCCACAACGAAAATGTTCGCCGACAACGGCTCAACTTAATTAGTATACAATTTACAATCTAATTGACGGCCGCGGCGCATCGTCAACTCAAATCCATTATGATCAGCAGCCCAGAGTTTGCATCATCGTTCATTGATTCAATTTAATATATTTAGGATTAGTATTATTTTCATTTCTTAGTTAGAGATGATTTCATGAGCAAACTAAGTAATATATTATATACCCGGTGCGAAAGGACGTTATTTTGTCAATGTTAAAATGAAAGTTTGCTTATTATTGTTCATAAACGATATTTTGATAAAATAATGCTTAAAATAATAATAATTTATAAGATTTCTTCCATTTTAACGGTTTAAATAACATAATTAAAATAGTTTTCTGCCAAAACATGAAATGTCGTAACGATCGACGTTCAGCAAGCGCTTCCGCCGCTGCCGACCTTTCGTCCATTCGTCACAGCTCACTGATTCACATAAAAAGCCTCAGTGTTCGTATAAAGGAGGTTAACGTTTATCAGCGCGCGTTCACATTTTTTCTCTCTCGTCTAATAAACGAAACGGTGCACACATTGCAAATTACCAACGCTCGATCACACCACACAAATATCAATTGAACGCAATGCATTCGTCGTCGGCGGACGATAAATTATTATGCGACTGAAAAAAAAACAGGAACAATATAACAGCAACAACAGAATAGGGTGCTTAGTTGGCCAATTTAGCACCCAAAATAAATGTGTCGAAAGATTTATGGATCAAGTTTTGCGTTGTTGTTGTTGTTGAGTTAATTTCGCCGCCATCCATATTAATACAGTAAGCGTTTTTGTACGTAAAACGTTCGCCGCAATTCGGCCATTTGTTATCGCAGTGAAAGAAAAACGATTATTACAGGTAACCATACATATTACCTATACGTCATAACTCAATTTTTGCTAGACCTAAATATACAGTGCGTTTAATTCAGAAAGCTATATAATTTTTACTTTTTTCGTATCTCCGAGATTCTTAAATATTCAATTTTGGATGGGGATTTTTCAACATTTTTCATCAAATTTTTACTGATTTTCATTGATATCGATTGAAAATGCGAGAAGAATTGTGTTTTTCTCGCTTTTTCAAATGATTTTGATGAATAATGCCAAAAATCAAAGAAAAATTGGTAAAAAATTGAAACTTTGAATGATATTCTAGTTTTTAACACATCTCCAAATAAATTCCTGTTATAGGCTACAATTGAAACATTGAAATTATGAAATCCGTACATACTTTATGAAAACGACTATAAAATTAGCTTAGTGAGAGTTAGTTTGGGAAATTCTAACTGCTATTATATGTTTATACGTTATAAAACTCACTACAAATGTAGCTTAATTCAATTTTCCAGTTTTTGGCACCAACCCAAACAAATTCTTGTAATAGGCAACAATTTAAGTACTAAACAAAGTCTCACTTAACCGAAATGCTGCAAACAGCACATATGTCGTAAAAAGTAGACGCTATAAAAGTATAGTTGTAATAGAAATGCAACTTAATGACTGTTTTAGGCGACCCAATAAAGACAAAACCAAACTATCTATGATTAAAAATTGAATTGCTGGTGAACACAAAGATTATTCTGTGTGGATATGTTAATATTTTTGTTATAATAAAAATTATCTGAGATAAAAATATAATCTAATCCAATTAAAAATGTTTGCAACAACGTAAAAGTTAAAAAACTTTGCTATATAATGAAATTTAAACATTAATTACTTAATTCAATTATCTTATGAACGAAAACGTGGAATTATCAAAGACGATGATTTAATTATGAAATTTTTGACTGCTAGAAATGCTGCTAATTGATGCAATTATAATTTTCCTGCTAATGAAGTAATTTGCCTTCGTCCGCGCGCCGTTCTCGTTGTCGTTGGATTTTTTTTCGGTCGCTGGAACTAGGTCGGGTAATGTGCTGTAAACGCAAATGTTGACAGTTTTACTAGCACGCAGTTCTTTCAGGTGAAAAAAGGCGGGTAATAAAATTTAAATATTTACACGCACACACACGGGGAGAGAAAAAAAGGTTGGCGGCCCGGCTGCTTCTTATTCGCTACGCCACGGCAATATTTTGCGGTCAGATGTTCTATTTTTTTCCGGTGTTTACATGGCGAATTATTCGCCGCGGCAAATCTGATTTATTATAGATAGCTAGTTCGGAATAATATTGACATAAATCGAATAAGAATTGCGTGCGTTTGAAAGATTTTGCGCCGGGAACAGAAGCAGGCTGAATGTTTTTTTCCAGTTTATCATCGAGGATTTTCCGTTTAGGCGAAATTGCTAACAACAACTTCTTATACAAATGCACGGCATGAACACAAATCATATAAGATTAATTGCATCTTTAGACAGATGGAGTACAAATCATAATAGTTGCTATAAATAACTACTTTTTAAGACATTGTTGGATCTATGAGTCACTTACAAGAAACGAACTTTGTTCAAATCGCAAATTTTTTGACTGTACGTGTATATTTAGATGCATTTATTACAATTTTGAGTTGCTTGAAAAGAAACACAAACTGAAAAACATTGTTGAGTGTAACAATACCTTCATTGTATATTTGGTTGCATATATTAAAAGTTTTAAATAATTTATGACTACTACAGATAGCGATGATTGTGTTATTCTTTATTATCAAATTCTTTGGAAAGGTATATTAGTAATGAGACATTGTTGGGTATACAAATGACTTCAATCTATATGTGCTTTCATATATTTCAACTTTTAGATAAATAATCACTATAATGCTAAAAGCAATGATATTTTCCTTTATTTTCATTTCAAATATATATTTTTTTACTTATTTTAAAAAACGTCACAGTAATAAGGTAATGTTGGGCATAGGCTTAGACATAACTTTATCCTACTGTATAGTTGGTTGCATCCAACAAAACTTTTAAGTAATTTACAACAACTAGATATATGTATTAAGTTTTATTACCTTAAAAAATATTAATAATAAGACGAAACTTCCTTTTATGCAATGTAATCACTACTACGTGTAAAGGCGATTATATTATTCCTTCGTTTCTTTCATTTCTTTAAAATTAGTTCGTCTATATTTTTATTTTTTTGCATCGCAGTATTGCGACATTATCGTGCGCATAAATAACTTCATTGTATTGTATATTTGGTTGCATATAATGCAACTTCAAACTATAGATAGTAATCACTATTCACTATTGTATGTACTCGCCTGTAAAAGTGGTTACAATATGTATTTGATTGGTTGCATATATTATAGTAATATAGAATTTTTAGATAATTTATGACGTCGAAATCGATGCGCATCGCAAATATTCTTCAATGTAGCGGTTAAGTGGCTCGAATGTAGATCAAAAAGAATTATTGCTTGAATTTTCTTATTGAATGCCGACAGTTTAAATACATTGGTATATAGATTACGCTCCAAGACTCGCATAGTCAAGGAATTATTAAAAGAGAGCTTTGAAACTAAAAATAGAAACTTAATAACTCCTTCAATAAACTAAGTCAGTAAGACATAATAAGATATTTAATACAAATTTAGTTGCATATACAATAATTTTTAAATTTATTGAATGAAAATCGATAAAAGCAGCAAATTTTATTCACTAAAATATTTAAGTGACGTGAGCATGCAATTGTAACGTGATTTGTTTAACCAACCGACAGTTCAAACGTTTCCACGTATAGAGCAACATTATTAAGAGTGCACGCGGCAGAGTATTATAAAATCTAAGAGCTTGCATCGCGCTCGTAAATCATGAAGAACTAACTTTTCCGAACAAAATTATGCTCCGGTAATAAGACATTGTGTAGTCTAAGTGCGGCGTTAATGCATATTCGGTTGCATAAATTACATCTTTTAGATACTTCATGACATCGAAATCGATAAATATTAGAAGTACATCTATCTTTTCACCACATAAAGTATTGCGAGGACAAATTAAATAAGACCAGCTATAAGTATTTTCAAAAAAGAATACAAGCATGATTATTACATCGAAAATAATAACAATAAAAATTACATAACGTCCTCATAAAAGTCAATTTATGAGACTAATATAGGAAATTGGGAAACGCATGAACGATTTTAATGCATGTCGAAGATATTATAAGGATTATAAAAGTTATGGCACAAAAGTCGATGGATATCATGGATATATATGTTTGAATAAAAAAAGTCTTTGCTTTGAACATAAATCAAATATGAATTATTGGCTAAAAATGCATGTTTTTATTGTAAAAAAATCAAACTTGCCACAAATTTTCTTACTACCTCTTGTTTAGTCTATAATTATTGTCAAATATTTTCTAAAGTAACAAAAAATGTAAATTTAAATTTATACGAGGTTGGCTTTTAAAGTAAAGAGCATTTACCCTATTTATCTATTAAATCCAGGTAGGTTGAACGCACAATATTGTATTAAAATATAAATTCAATAAAATAACCTACTTCACAAAATTATAAGACCAATTTAAATCTAAATTTTCAGAGCTACTACAATCGACTGACAAATTTTTAACAAAAAGTTAATTCCTGACTTAATTAACAATTAATCATGAAGTTACCGCTCGATATAATCAATTTTATTTTTATGAAAAATATTAAAGTTGATAAGAAAAAGTTCTTGAAAATTTTTAATAAGCGCAGCCTTACTAGAAACTTCAAGTAGTCAGACGAATAAAACGACTAACTATTATAAAATAATTGTGTGAATGTATATGCACGCATATGATAAGTAAAATTACTTTACTTTAAAAACATTCCTTGTATAATTTATATTTTAAGTAACACATTCAGCAAAATGATAAACATCTGAATCGGTAATTCTAATTTCCTTTTCTTGCGATACGTGTAAAAATATGAGTTTAATGCAAAAAAATATTGTCGTTCGGTGAACCAATTTATCTTCAAGTGAGAAAAATACGAATTTAGTAATTTTAATATTTGTGATGGAAGAAATCTTTTTAGTCTTTCAGAATTCGATTTTGATCTTAAAAATTGCCATAGATACGTTTCATACAACAATAAAATTTTAGTGGAATAAAATGAAATATCGCTTTATAACAATAGGACAATTCTGACTGATTATTAGTCAGAAGTCGGCATGGAAATTAGTGAAAATGGTCCCATCATGTAATCTGACATTAAAGGTTGAAATTCATATTATAAAATCGACAACTGGTCAGCAAGCAGTCAAATTTACCTTGTTGGCTTAAAGCTAATCTTTACTTTTCGTGTAAAGATATGAAAAATAAACAAGGAATACAATTTTTATAAGCAGCAAAATAATAAAATATTACAATACCAAGTAAATTGGCTAAAGTGAATGTTTAGTCGTTCGTCGGTGGAATGAAAATGCTTACGCACTTCATGTCGCAGCGATCGATAGTTGGAATTTTTTTCTCGCGCGCGCAAAAATAAAGCAGTTAAGTAGCATGATTTATGCACTGTTTGCTTTCAATCAATCGCCTAAATTTAACACTTCCAAGAAGGCGGCGTATCGCCGGCGCTAAAAATAATCATTCGTCGTCATTCAGTTTTAACATTAAACGGGTATTATTGCGTCATTGGCCGGATTTCCTACTTTGGCGCAAATGCAATTTCAACACTTAGATATAAAAAAAACTAATTTAATTAATACCAGGTGGGTAATTGCAGAGAAAGTCGCTTTTACGTCGAATTCAAACTTTTTAATAATAATAATAATAATAAATTTGCTCGCAACACAAATCCACAATCATATTTCGGTGAAGTTTTCGGTAGCTACAACGGCGGCTTATTTATCGTTCGTGTAAGTAACACTACCAAAAGCGCGCCAAACTTTTTCTCGTGCGCGCGCGCTATTATTATTATCATCGCCGGCTCGCACAACTCCCCAGAAAGATATAAATCTACCTATGCAACCAATAAATTTATAAACATCCCCCATTACACACGTCGCTGGCGGCGCGCGAACAATGCATTTCAATTTTCGTATGGTACGTAGGTAGGTGTCGAAACTTGTCGCCGGAAAAAAGTTATCAAATTACATAATTGATAGAGATTGGAATTCAGTGCGATAAAGTACAATCAAAAAAGTTGTCGTATAACCAAAAGAGTGATCTTTTTGATGTTACTTTGGCTCTTTTTCTCGCAATTTTTCGATTTTTTGCCTTTCTGTGCCATTTTTGTAAATTTTTTGTGTAAAAATAATGAAAAAAAATGCAAAAAGGAAGAAGAAATACGCAATAAACACACAAAACGAACTAAGAAACTATCAAATTGGGGAAAAAGGCAAAAAATGGGCAAAAATGTAAGTATAGCGGTAAAAATGAGACTTCTTTGTCGTTAAACGACAATATAATCACCAAGATATGAATTTACTTATCAAGCAATATAAAATGTTGACAGCGCGCGCGAACAATACATTTCAATTTCACAGACGACGAATTCGTCGCATCGCATGTGGCAATGAAACTTGTTGCAGGAGGAAAAAGTTGTGTGTGTGCGCCGCGTAGTAGTAAATCGAATCATCGATATTGAGAATTTAATTATTGCGACGTGCTGCTGTCGCTGCGGTGGCGCAAAAAAGCGTCTAGCCGCTAATGCTGAATGCATGTTAATTTACCGCAATTTGTGTGTGCTTACAGGGTGCGTTCCTTTGGTGATGGGAACAAATTACATTTTTTACTTGAACATAGACTGCAACATCTTGTAATTTGTTGGGGATATTACATCAATGCAAATTTTTTTTTTGAATTTTTATTTTTTCTTTGAACTATTGGCATTTCCATCAATTGTTTTGACGATTTTAGTCACCACTGCCCGAAAATTGAGCAGAATTACATTCTTCTCACTTTCCGAATCATGTTGAAAATTGTTGAAAATACTTAAATGTTTGTATGAAAAATGCCAAAAATTAATAAAATATTGGAAGAAAATCGTCAAAAACGTATCCAACACAATAAATTAGTGAGTTTTATGTGAGTAAAATTAGTCACATTATTTACGAAACTGACCTTCTATGCATGTTATTGTGCCTCTTCGAGTGTAATTACGATTTGGTTGGATGTCAATAAACGATGCATGTTGATCGCCCAGCTAATTTTCAAAATTGTATATGTGGGTTAATCAATCAACATGCGTGTGTTCTGTTTGTCTTATATTAGCTTATTCGGTGCGTTAATTAACAATGGTGGTTGTTAGTATGTTTGGTCTACTTATTTGATAAATGTCGAACTAATTACGCGTCGATGATTGTTAACTGAAACTTGACAATTTTAGTTAGCACTAAACATTAAATACAAACAAATTGACTATAAATTACTATCAATGTCAATTTGATTACGTTGATTTCTTTCTTGTTTGTTATAAATTAAAAAATTATGCTAAATAATATCTAACAATCACTAAAGTTTTGCTAAAAACCATTGAAATTCAGGATTATTTACTAATATTTGACAATGTTTACTTGTAATTAAACATTAATCAACTGAAGTTATAAAATTGTATGAAATGTAATAAAACTTTACGGTTTTATTGGATAAACCAAAATAAGATGTTGTTGGAAAGAAAGTTGACTAGTTTTATGACTGATGCGAATTTTATTTTATTTAGAAAATTTTCTTATCGGTATAGCACAGTGACTAGCCTGTATTGTACTTTATGTTTACTCATTTCCAAACGATTCATTGAAATTAATGATGAATTCCAACAAGAATTTTATTGTTTATAATCTAAAAATTAAAAATTAATGAGAGCTTTAGCTTTTGTGTTGGAAGTCGCGAAAAATTGTTGATAGACAATCACTTTTATTGCAAAAATTATTCTATTTGTTAGGAATTTATAATTTTTTTAGAATAAATTATAAATCAACAAACAGAAAACACGTCCACACAAAAACGAGATTTTCATCGGGGCGCAAAAACTTTGCCACAGCGCGCATGAAAGTGACAAATATCTACATCGCGTCGGCTCGAATCAAAGATCAAGCAAGACGAAAAAAAAGAACACAAAACTTTTTCTTTCTTTCCGGATGGCCGTTGTTCGAACACGCGGGTGAAAGCTAATGCGATGGTGAACTTTTCGACGCACTCATACACATTTGTTTCTCTTTATTTCGTATGACAGCGCAAATATTTCCGCCGTCTCGCACATGACAAATGTTGCGGCGAAGTTTAATTTAATTAAAAATAGAGATNTCCAGTCTTTTTTAAATAAATTTCACTCTCTTTCAATGTTTTTTAATGAATTTTACTGAATTTCATTCTTTTTTCAGTGTTTTTAAATTAATTTCACTGAATTTCATTCTTTTTTCAGTGTTTTTTAATAAATTTCACTTTTTTCAGTGTTTTTTAAAAAAATTCACTGAATTTCACTCTTTTTTTGATGGTTTTTTAATAAATTTCACTCTTTTTTAGTGTTATTTAATCAATTTTGTACTTTTTGTTCACACGACGACTTTTTAATCATTGGCTGGGAAAAATTGCGAATTTGCCAATCTTGACTATAATTCTTTACAATCGCTAAAAAATCGGATTTTTATTCGAAAAATTATTGACTATTTTGGCACTGCGACAAATTTTATTAAAAATAGAAGGAGGATGGAGCGAAACGAAGGGAAATTGTGTGAATACGTGCGTTCGCACGCACAATGCGATTTTCGCATGCGACAAGACGCAACATTGTGCCGTTCGAGTGACAGCCGAGCATAATTACACGCTGTAATGGCTGTTCAAGCAGCAGGTTATGGCTTATTAATTATGCGATAATTAATTCTCGAATAAATAGAGGAACAGCAAATGCATCATTAATTAATGTTGCATTTGATACACACATACAACCATATACACGATGATTGTCTGTTTGTTGTTCGTGTCTATGTGTGTGGGAGTACAAAATGGAATTTTGTTTTGTTTTTCACACACACTGTTGTGCCGGCGCACATCAATCATTTATTTAATTTTCGTTCTAGTTTCGGTGATGCTTTTTACTTTATTGCCTAGACGGAAACTTGATCGCTCGGGTCTATTATGCTACTTATTGTTAGCAAGCGTAATGTATAGATAGTGTTCACGTTGGCATGCTTGAAAAGTTTATGGTAATAAAATAAAAATAATGATAATGTCGAGTGGAAAGGTGTTGTTGTTGCCTGCCTGTGAAATATTGGATGATTGACGGAAATGCGCGTTACCATGTCATTTTGGATAATTTTGTTTCAACTAGCACATTGACGAATTCATGCTGCTATATATTTTGTATTTTGTTGCGATCAAACATGAAATTATGTAGGATATGACGGTTAGTAAATTTGTAGACGTAGGTTGGCCTTCTTACTCCAGATGTTTTATTTTTACGTTTTAAGACATATTAACCAATTAAATGTTTAGACAAAAAAAATAGATGATCACATAGTAAAGCTATACGCAAATTGTAATTGAAAACTTTACAATTACGAGTATTGGATAAATGAGTAGCAACAATTCAATGTCTATTGATTTGTACAAATGTAAAGATCTGGAATGATATATCAAATCCTCAGATGCGAATCTGTTTGATAAAGTGATATGGATGTAAAAACCTACGTAGGTATACATCACATGATTTATTTTGACATTCAATAAACGAAGTGAAATTGTTATTGACCAACCAACTGCTATATTTAAATCCTTCGATTAAGTGACTGTGAAAACATATACCAGGAATCTGATATTCTATTTGTTGGATGTTGTCGTATGCAAAAAGTGTTATAACTTTTAAGTTCGTTAGTAAAACTATACAACGATATCTACTTTAATAATACTTGAATAATTGAATTTAGATACTAAGAATGTTTAATATTTATAAATTTTTGGTAAATAAACAAAAAATTAAGTAGACGTAGGCTGAAATTCTTTCACTATATCTATTACTTTGACATTCAGTAAACGTAGTAAAGCAATGCACATATTGTTATTAGCCAATCAAATCATACGATTTGAATCTATTAGATAACGTGACATGAATATAAAAACACTTTTAGTAGGAGTCCAACAGATGTTACCACTTTGTCGTCAAGCAGATATGGATACAGATACCCCAATAATAACTTTTCCTTTCATAAAAAATAAAACAAAGCAATTAAATCACTTGAAATTCTCCAATTATTTAATATACAATAGAATCCATGAACAAATTAATATTTTCTTTATTCAATAGAAAATGAAATAAACGTTGTTATTACTTTTAGTGTTTGATGTTTTAAATTAAGGGTAAATTGGATAGTAAAAATAGCTTGACAAAAAATATTGACAATTTACGAAGCTTTTAATATAAAAATAGTTTTCCATTATTAAAATGTTAGAGGTTGTTTTAGAATTATTGTTATGTAAACTGAAAGTAGAATATTTTAAAAGTAAAACAATATATAAAAGATTGCAACAAATGTCGCAATACACTGATAAATGTTCCGGTTTGAATTTTGTTAAAGATCTTTTTCTATTAAATTATCATTTTCTTAGAATCATTATCCTTATTTAAAGGGATACTTTAACGCGACCTAAGAAAACATCAAATTTTTAGAAAAATACTCAGTTGGCTAAAATCAAAGGACGTTTGTTACTACAAACAATATTACTCTATAAACACATTTAGGTCAAAGTTGCTTAAAATATTTAAAGTTTTTTGTAAGAAATACAAATCTAAATGACAAATGGCAAAAATTTGGAGTCAACTTCGGGAATTGAAAAATGTCTTGGAGGAACTGAAGTATCTATTAATTTTAAGATTAAAAAATAGACTATATTTCAAACAAATTTGGTAAATATATAATAATTCCCTTAATCTTAGCTTTGGTTATGATTTCTCGTTCAAATTACTTAGTCACTACTGTCTTAGAATTATTATTTAGGTTTAAAACGATAATTAAACTAAAATCTATAAAATCTAAGAGTTGGGTTTGTATAATGTTAATCAATATTTGTCTGAAAAGGCGAAAGTTCTTTGCATGAAGTATGTAGATATATGTATTCATAAATAGCTAAAATCTGAATCCAACTTTGGCAATATAAAAGAATATAAAACCTAAAGAAACTCTGGTCATAATTTTAGAACGACTTTGCAGGAAAGCAAAGAAGAATATCTATAAAAATTTACAAAACTATGAAGGCCACCAACCGAAACGCACTACGGCATAAAATCGTTTATTTTTCTACATGACCGCTCGCTTATTTTCACCACGAATGTGTACATCATCGTCGCCACCGGATGATACTAGACGAAACGGTTAGCTTTTTATCGTTTGCCCCCAACAAAACCCAACAAAAAATAACTCCCGCGTCCAAGTTTTTATATGCACAACGAAAATAAAATGCGTACGTATATATGCGAACACACTTTCATCCACTCGCATTATCCCACATTTGCTGCGTCTTTACACAAATCTGACAAAACAGCAACGCGTTGCGCTGCCGCCGCCGCCTTTTCATTCCGTTGTCTCGGCAATTTCTTGACAACAACATGGTGGCAAACGACTGCGAATTTCTTTATTATTGTATTACAGCCGACGACAACTTCTTTTCGTGTACGTACAACGGCAAAAAATCTTGGCTGACGAATCAATACAGAATATAGAAGGTATTTAAATTCGTCTTTCATCCAATTTCAGTTATATTTTATACGCGCACACAAATCAGTTCATCAGTTGATCAGATTTTTTGTCAGTTTCTTGTATGAATCCATCGGTCAAACTATTAATCTGGTACCTTGTTAATCTATTGCTTCTTCAGTCATTTAGTTTGTCAGTCTCTCCGATTTTTTTGTCAATTCGTTGTCTGATTTGATTCATAGTCCATAAATTCGTCAACGGTGCTTGATCATCAGTTCCATTAGTCTATCAAATTAAAAGTATGTCAATAGTCCATCTTATTGTAAATCTAGTAGTTCGTTGACCTATTCCTCAGTCCGTCAGTTTGTCTATTCAGCAGAGGGCTAGGCTAAACCTGCATTTTGGTTAATCTATCAAATCTACCCATGGTCAGTTCGCAGATCTTTAATTGGTTAATTAATTAGAACGCCCAGCAGATCTAAATTCAGTGCATTAGAATAAAAGTCTTCCTAATCCTCACACAGTTAATATGTCCTTCAGATCGATAGTCAAACAGTTTGCTAATGTATTAGTTCCTCAGTCCATCAAATCTTCAATCGATGACATTATTCTCTCAGTTTGTCAATACATTTATTTATAAGTTTGTCAATTTATCAAATCCAAAGTTTTAAATTCAGAAATCAAGGACTCGAAGTTGTCTAAAACATAGAGAGCATGAGTCAAATATTTCTTTCAACTCCTGACTCTGTCTGGTATGGGAGACCAAGTTAGAAATTTTGTCAAATTCCAGAGAAGGTTCAAATCATCACTTCATCGATTCGTTGGTCAGCTATCTTCAGTTTATCAGTTCATCAGTCCATTAGTTTATCACTTAACTACCTAAGCAGTCTTCCAGTTTTTTATTAAATACATAAGTGAAAGAAAAAGCTGACAAAATAACGCGTCGTCGCCGCCAACGCTGCCTCCAACATCGCCTTTCCTTTCCATTGTCTAGCAATTTCTTGGCAAACGGCTGCGAATTTCTTTATTATTGCATTACGGCCGACGACAACTTTTTTTTGTGCGTTGCGACGCACATACACACGAAGCCGAATCAATACGCGGTAGGTACGTAAATTCGACTTTTATTCAATTTCTCTTTTTTTCGGCCGTGCACAAAGGCGCCAATCATATCAATCAGCTCGTTGTTAAGTGTGTGAAAGTCTCACACGTTTTTTAATTAATCAACAAAGCGCTCCAAGTTTTTTATTTTTTTATTTCGAAAAACTAATTGCAGTTTAATTAAAAAATGTGCAGCGCGCCTCAATTGTTTGCTGAAACAATATCATCGCAGCGCCGCCCATTTTTCCAGCGTTATAAATTTGCGGCTGTGGCTGTGTGTATATTTTTTTAAGTGACGAACAAACAATTTTTTTATTCCGCGCTTGTTATTTGCAATTGCGAATTGAATTTTATTTTTTTTTAAATTGCGTGTTGCCCATCAATTCAATTTCAATTATGTTGTTGACGCAGTGAAAGGAATAAAAAAATGTGCATAATGGAATCGAATTCGAAGAACGAATGATTAAATTATCGACGTTTAATAAACTCAATGAATTCATTAAACTAAAGCGCAGGCAGGTTCAAAGTGAAAAAATGTGGCTGGTAATGCTGTTTGAAATTTGAGAGTAAAGTAGATCTGCGGGTAATTCGTAATAACTCATCCTAAAAACTGTTTTATTTTTCTAAAAACTAAATCTATTTTTCAGTACTAAATAATGAATTTTTTGTTAAAGTTTGATAATTTTATATATTGTTATATAATATTCCAACTATGGTTATCAAATTATGCATAAACTTTTCAGCATCCAATTCGAAGAACGAATGAATTATCGACGGATAATAAAGGCAGTGAATTCATTAAAGCAGGCAGGTTAAAAGTGAACGAAATGTGGTTGCCAATGCGGTCTGAAATTTGATAGTGAAGTCGTTCCACGGGTAATTCACAACGACTTGTCCTAAAACGTTTTTGCTCTAAAAAAAAACTAAATCTATTTTTGAGTACTCTATAATATGAAGTAACGACGTTTAAAGTACAAGGAAATTGTATTTTCTTGGGTATTTCTTGTTAAAGATTTATTAAGTGAAGTATTGTTTTGTAATATTCTAACGCCATTTAACAAATGTATAACTTTGAGAATAAAGTCGTTCCATCGACAATTCTGGACTTGTTTTAAAAACGCTTTTATCCTGAAAAACTAAATCTATTTGTGAGTACTCCATAATATAAAGTAGAACTATTAAAATTATGGTTTTACAATATTCTAACGATATAATTACAAATAAACTCCTGAGCAAATCTGAACGACTTGGACTCCAAAACACTGTCGTTAAGCGATCGACAAACATTGCGCTGCACATTTTGCGATGACAACTTAAAGCAGCTATACAATTGCATTATTACGCGAACGAAAATAAACATTCTCGCTTCGCGCTTTATTTACAAATCGCGAATTGGAGATTTATGTTTCTAAATTGTGTGCGCGCTCTCGTCAATTCCATTCCAATTACGCCATTTGACGCGCGCAGAAAAAATCTCAGACTCGCAATTATTCAGCGGCGTAATGAAATAAAATCGATCAGTGGATGAATGGATTTAATTAGACCGCGATTTATCTGGCGCGACGCAACTAACTCTATACGTTTGTTTAATACCTTGCTGGAAAATATATTTAAAATCTAAAAATAAAATAGAATCGGTAAGCATTAGAGATCGTCAATCTGACAATTCGTGAGATCCTTAGTCGAATAGTGTATCAAATGTTTAGCTGGTGCTATAAATCATTAGTCTGTAACAGAGCTAATATGTGAGATTGTCAATCCATGAAGTCACGATAAATATGAAGAAGTATACCTCTTTAGAAATCATTAGTTTCACAGTTTGTCAGATGCTTAGTCTAATAGTTCATCAGAATTTTAGCTAGTATCTTAAATTCCAAGTCTATAATAGCGCAAATATGTCAGATTGTTAGTCCCTCAGGTCACGATAAATTTGAAGAGGTACGGTCTTCGGAAATCATCAGTTTTACAGGTTCTCAAATGCTTAGCCTAATAGTTCATCAGATTTTTAGCTAGTTTTCTAAATTCTTGGTCTATTATAGCGCCAATATGTCAGATTCTCAGCCCATCAGGTCACGATAAATATGAAGATGTACGCGCTTCAGAAATCATCATGTTTCAGAGTTTTTTAGATGCTTACAATTAGTCTAATAGTTAATCAGATTTTAGGCTAGGTCTTAAATGCTTAGTCTGTAATAGCACCAATATGTCAGATTGTCATTCCATTAGGTCACGATAAATATGAAGAGATAGAAATTAGAAATCATCAGTTTCACGGTTTGTCAGATGTTTAGTCTAATCCTTCATCAGATCTTTAGCTAGTATCTCAACTTCTTAGTCTATAATAGCGTCAATGTACCAAATTGTTAATTTATCAAATCATCAGTTCCTCGAGTTGTAAGTATATTAGTTTGTCAATCCATCTCGCCAGTATATCACTCCAAAAAACGTAAATAGATATTATCGCCTACCAGTCAGAAGGACTAAAAATTTGTTTTTTTGAAAATTTGATGACAGTAAGTTTGCATACTCCCAAATGTCCAAGTTCAGACCCATAAAATTGCGATTCTCGGTAATACTCTTTGATACACCTTTTCGTGATTTCAAAATTTTGCCAGTTTTAACAAATCTTTAACTAGTATCCAAATTCTTAGACTGTTGGAATGTCCATTCATCTGCCCCTTAGTTCCTCTGTCATATCATCAATGGACCATTCTACTAATTTATACCAATATACACCTATATCCATTCGTCAGTCTAACATTTCGTCAATCGTCAGGAGATCACTCCAATAAATCGGTCGTTCATCGTAAAAACGTTAGTCAATTTATGTGTTAATCAGACTTTCAAATCTTTAGAGAGTTTATCAAATAGTCAGTCCATCCATTTCCACTATTTTACATCATCTCATCAATTATGCCACTCATCAAATTATTGTAAATTCAAAACTTCACTTTGCATCAGTTTGTCAGCCCAGGAGTTCATCAGTCCACCCATTGTTTAATAAGTGGAAGTAAAAGCTGACCGCAACAGTTATACCTATAGGTGCATAGAACGCCGTAAAAGTTTCATATATTGCCGAATAATAAATGAGCGCGAGCAAAATTGATTTCGATGCTGTATGAAATCGTGCGGTGTGTGAATGTTTAAAGCAAGCGAGCGCAGTATTAATCCTCGTGCTGGCGTTTCCGCGCGCGTCAACTTTCTGCAGCGACGGCCGGCGGGCAATTAGCGCTGCCACCGCCACCACCGATGACGACAAATTATTTGTGTATGTATGTGTATGCGTATGGGTGTGGGTGTATTTTCGCTAGGGTTGCATCTGCGTGCGGATTATGAGCGAACAAACGCGAACGAAGGCCCTTAATTCACTTCCTCAAATGAGAAGAGAGCGGATTATTATTGATTTATCTTCTATATAGGAAAGGCCCAGTTTTGTAATAGCCTCAAGCTGCACACACACACATACACAGAAATGTAGAGAGTGCACGAGAAGGAAGAAAGAAGAAGGAGGAGGAAGAAGAAAAAAATGAATTACGTCTTTTGGCTAGGTACACTTTTTAGCTAGATGGCGAAAAATCGATGCGCAAAAACCCGCTATACCTGCATGGAATTAATTAAATTGAGCGATTTTTATGTGCACACGGATATAGAAATGCTGTTTTTAATCAAACGGATTGCTTTAAGCAGGCGCATTAGGCTAAAACAAACAAAAAGGCTCATTCACATATTACGATACTTCACATTGACGTCTAATAAATGCAATGAAGTTGGATGAGAATGTTGATAATCAATTGGATAACTAAATATGTAGTCTAAAAATAAAATAATTAAGTAAATTGCATTATTATTACACTTACTTCACACTATAAGCCTGAGATTCGCAATATCTAATAACAATTGCGAATAAAAAGGCGATTCTGAGTATTTTAAGATCTTTATAGCTCAAGCAATTGTTTTTACGCTAATCCTATTTGCTTGGTAACTTTATAAACATTATTGAAATAACGCGATTTTGGGATGCAAAAAATGTTTTACACCAGTTGATTTAATAATGAAGTTTTGTTTGTATTGACGAATATGGAAATGCTTTTTTAATCAAACGAATTACTTTAAATAGGCGCATTAGACTAAAATAAACAAAACGTTCATTTACATGCGTCACATTGACCTCTAATAAATGGAATGAAGTTGGGCGCGAATCTTAATAGCCAATTAGATCACTGGATATAAATACCATGTTAAAAAAAGTTAATTGTATAATGTTGTGAAACGACGTACTTTAGCAAATTATCACTAAGTTTAGCCTCACTATAATATAATTATGTTAATTGTGTTATTATTACAATTATTTCAGACTGTAAGTCTTAAATTCACAATATCTAACAACAAATTGCGAATATAACTAACTTTAGAAAGCAATATTGAAATAATGTGGTTTTAGGTTGCAAAAACGTTTTCCACCCAAAGATTTAATAATGAAGTTATGTTTGCATTGCCGAATATATAGAAATGCTTTCTTAATCAAACGGATTGCTTTAAGTAGATGCATTAGACTAAAACAAACAAAACGTTCATTCACATACTTCACATTAACGTCTAATAAATGGAATGAAGTTGGGCGCGAATGTTGATAACCAATCATATCGAATTTTAGCAAAGCATGAAGAGAATTGTATTATTATAACAATTTCTTCAAACTGCAAGTTTTAAATTCGCAGTGTATAATATCAAATTGCAAATAAAGAAAAGGCGATTGTGAGTAATTTGAGATCTTTATAGTTCAAGTAATTGTTTTTACGCCAATTCTATTTACTTAAGAAATAACATTGAAATAATGCGATTATATGATGCAAAAAGAAGCTGTAAAAAACTTCTAATACCAATTTATTTAATAATGACGTTATGTTCGACTTCTCGTTAGCCAATAAAACAGTCCGAATTTTAATCCGACTACCCACATCGTCATTTAGCTAAACCGTGCGAGAGTTAGAAAACTAGTGAGCTACACAATTTATTACAACTTTAATTGTCAGAAATTTAAGCGCGGTCGGATTTCGTACGTGTCAACTTCGTTTCATGCGCGTTTTCTTTTTTTGGTGTGTGCAAATTGCCACGTCATAAAAGTGTTGCGTTTTTTATCTGCAGGAAAAAATCTGCAAATGGAAAGAAATACTAAAAATTTTTGTGAAAACTAGTTAGCAAAGTTTTGAATTCTATCTTCTTCGACTAATCGTAAGTCAATTGGTTGTTAATATGAAATTTAACTTTTCGACAAAAATAAAAAATATTTAGTAGTTTTATTAATTTATTTAGTAAGTTTAAACTAAATTTATGCTATTATACTCAGTTCACGAGTATGTAAAAAGACATAATAATATGTCAACGTTCTTACTTCATACAATTTAATTTGATGTTTAATAAACAACATGAAGTTGTATTCAAAACTAAGCTTAACCAATCAAACAGGCAAATTTAATGTCATGTCATGGGAATTAAATCTCGTTCGCTAAGAAAACGACAAATGTTGCCGCACTGACTTAATTAGCACTTTAATTGTTTTAGAGCTATGCTTGCAGCAAGACAATATAAGAAAACTGTAATTTGTAACACAAGTTTTAAAGTATTAGCATTTTTTCTCTTAGTTTTTAATCGTATTTAAAGAAAATGGAATTTCTGTATTTAGAATTTTAGGTTTCTTTTAAAACATCTTAAATTTGTTGATTTACTCCAGAACTTAAATGTAAAAAAACTAGTTTATATCGACAGCTCATAATTTAATTTGACGTTAATAAACAGAGTGAAATTATACGCAAACACAGCTTAACCAATCAAACACGCAAATTTAAGTTCTATGCTCTGGGAATTAAATTGTGCGCGTTAAGAACGCGACAAACGTTACCGCACCACGGATTTTATTAGCGCTTTAATTGTTTTGGCGCGCGCTGGTTGGCTTGTGTATATACTTATTGCAATTTCCAATTATTATGCGTCGCAAAAGAAATTGAAGCCAGCTGCGACCGGGTTGTAAATTACCAAAGCTTTTCCAATTTTAATCCGCTTTCTTTGTTAATTATTGCATCGAATCGATTGCGCCGCAGCCGCAGCAACACAAACGATGATTGATCGTCAACAACAAGGTATATAAAAATACGCAGTACGAATTAATTAACGACGGTGTGATATATCATTTGCGTATGTTGGTATCTAGGTCGTCGAAAAAATTGGAAAAATGGTGGCGACGGCGTCGTACGCGTCGGTGGCGTTGCGTACGTGCCGTGAATCTGAGTGCGCCGGCATCATTATATGGAAATTATCTATCGCACTGTAAGTATAATCAAAATACCGTCGCGTATATATACTATACTATAATATATATGAGTAAAAATATGCATTACGCATATGATGCGATCGATTCGCATTCATTTCTCTCGATGTGGCAAACTCGGTGTGATTGCATTAATTACGCGCGCTTGGATAATATTTGTGATAGTTTCAGATTGTCAGTTGATCAGTCCATGAATTCATCGAATTGTTAGTCCATCAAGTCGCATACTTCATAAATTTGTACTAGAGATGTTGAAATGGGGGAAAAGTTTGAGGCACCCATTGATGCCTAATAATTCAGTTTGCTGGCTGATCAGGCCATCAATTTATCAGGTTGTGAGTCCATCAAATTTTTAATCTTATAGATTGTCAGTTCATCAGATAGTTAGTCGCACAGTTCACACTTAATGGTGTATGTTAACGTTTCAGATCGCCGTTTGATCAGACCATCAATTCGTCAAATTGTTAGTCCATCAAATTTTTTATCTTATGGTTTGTCAGTGTATCAAATAGTTAGTCGCATGGTTCATTAATTCATACTAAAGATGTTCGAATGGGAGGTAATTTTGGAGAACCCAATGAGAAACACTTAGGTTGGCTAAGTAAGCTGTTGAGTAGTACTGGGTGCAAAAACAAATGATGTAAAAATCCGATTTAATTATGAGAGTAAATAATAAGTTATGGTATCTGTATGGTATTAAATCTCAAATCACCTGATCCTGACTGGCTAAACGTTTGGGACTTCAATGGTTTTCGTTTATCTATGGAACTCAATAATTTATATTCAAAGGAAGTAAGATTCAAATCAATGGGTTTGGTGATGAGAATTGCAAATGATGATTTTGGAGCCGTTGGTTTATCAAAATTTTAGTCACATAGTTTAACTTTTCAACAGACTCTCGGCCCGCTAATCCTTTATTTTCTCAGCTCAGCAAATTTTTATTTAGGTTAGCGTATTACCAATTGGTTAATTCATATCTTTGACAAATAGGTGATTCCATCAAATCATAAATCCTCCAAATGGGTTACCTACCAATTCGTCAGTCCAACATTTCTTCGGTTCATAAGATATTTAGTTATGATATAAAATCGTCAGTGCATCATCAGACTTTAAGTTAGGTTATTGCATCGTTAATTCAGTAGTTTGTCATTTTATCAGATCTTTACCCTATCCGATCGCCAATTTGTGCCAGTAACATAATAACATAAAAACATAATCAAAACTCCATTGCGTTTACAAACAACGCACGATAGATTCGAATGCATTACCTCGATACAACCGAATGTAACTTGCACTCCACGCTGTGATTGCGTTAATAATACGCGCTCGCACGATATGGTATTGTTTTATTCAACATTTAGATTTGGCGGAATAAAATGTAGATAACATCCCTATATACGAGTACGTGTTATGCGCGCGTTTAAATTGATTCACATTTTTTGTGTGTTAAATTGATCGTAAAATTCATGCAGCAGTTTCGAATACGATACAATTATTAACCGGCGCACCGCATTAATTTTTATGCGCGTTTTATTGTTTCGGCTTCAAACTTTTTTTTGGGCGGTTTTATTCCAATAAAAAAGTGAAATAAAATATCTGCGTTAAATACAGATTTCATTTAATTTAAATAATACTTTTTTAAACGTTCATCTACAATATTATTGAAAAAATTTTAGTTATTTGGTTATGTATAGATACCATTTCTGCCTGAAAGCATGTATGTAAATATTTAATGCAAATATCAACTGGCTCAACTGAATTAATAATGCGTTTACTTTTACGCATCCGACTCTTTTAGGTGCTAAAGCAATTTTATTCAAATAATATCGTGAACCTAGTGATATTTTAATAAATACTGTGTCTCTATACAAAATATTAATATAGAGTTCTTTCAAGCCTGCTGCTTTCTTTAAATTAAATAAATATTTCAGTTTGTTAAAATAATAGTACGTACCTAGATATTAAAAACGTGAATTGTCTTTATTTAAGAAACCGTTGCTGTCTGAAACTTGAAAGACATTTTTTGCAGCCGACTATTGTTAAAATATTTGTATTGAAGCGTGTATTCATATAAATTAATGAATATACACTGTACAAGAAGTTTATTACAATAATTTTTTATGTACTTTACTATTTTCCTTTGCCTAGTTACTTACAGCTCATTGTAATTTGGAATAATAGAATAAAGTTGCATTTTTATGAAAACATTTGTACTAAACACTGCTGTAGCAACTCATGGGACCTGAGACATAAAAAAGGTTGTTTTCTTTTGTAAATAATTTCTAAAGATTGCGTTGACAACTGCGATTCCATTTTAAATTTTAACATTGGCAGCAAAATATTTCTTTCTATTTTCATATTAACATAAAATAACTCAAGGAAGGAAGAATTAGTACTAAAATTAAATAAAACATCCTTTCTAAAATCTAAAACATTATGCTACAACTTAATTACCTATCCAATCTTTGCGAAATCAATATAAGCATGAGAAGTTTAAACAGATTGTAACCTATTTATGGGCCTCTATATGCAAACCACAATACATAAATACACAGAGCATCAGCTCATTTGTACATTTGCAATCAACAGTTGTCAAAATTTAATAACAACTGATTTACACTGAAGTATATAAGTACTATAATTATTATAATGCACTTTCGTAGGATTTATTTCACATAAAATTGAAAATTTCAATTGTGTTAATTAATACATCGTTTGCAAATGAAATTATATACTTAATTCACTTTAATTAGAAAAAAAAATGAAGCATTGTTTGCGAATTTGTATAAAACTAAAGGCTATTAACTGCGTACACAGATGGATTAATTTATAAGCAGTTTATTCCTTCTAATTACTTAGTTAATTAATTTGTAATTTTTTCATATTGTTTGAAATAATGAAATGTAGTTTCCTAGTTGCATTAATATATAAGCATTTTTTTAAAAATCGATAAATTTAGGATAACAATTAATTATTTGCAATAAAATTACCTAGATAAATCAATTTTATTTGAAACAATAAGTTAAATATATAATCTATATGAAATAACATTTCATAACATTTGTTTTAACTGCACATAATTTAGGAGTAAGTATTCCATTTTATTTTCTACTTTGTTTGTGCATGTTGTTGTTGTTCGAAATAATAAACTAAAGTTTACAAGTTGCATTTTTCATCAAATACACGTTTTCAATTTTCAGTTTGTCAACATCAGATATTCGTAGATAATATTCAAACGGACTTTCGTGGAAAATAGAATTTGTTTCACATTTCATTATAAATTTATCAATGACAAACCCCTTTTCAAATAAAATTAATTTAATTTTATATAAAATAATGCGAAACATATACTATGGAAAGTTTTGTATAAAATCGGTTGGATTAGTTTGTAATCATTTTATATTAATTTCAAGCTACAAAATATATTATCTCATAATAATTTCAATGTATGATATGCTATATAGTATCAAAAGGTTTTAGCAATTGCGTGAGTTAATCTGTTTTGCAGCAAAAATGTTTAGAGTTTAGGCATCCAGGAATCCTAAGTCGAAATCCTTAGTTGATAAAGGCATTGCAGACTAGAGCAAATTACTCAATGCCAGATTCCAATGACTTTCAATAGTTCGAATTAAAAGTCAATGTAAAAATTTTAATTTTACGCCATATTGTACTGTTTTTGATAGTTGCATTATACAATTTTCCAAACGATGTCATTTAAAGACCTACAATCGATATAAAAAGGTAGTAGGTGTACATATTCTAAAAATATTGCATACTACCTACAATATCTTATCTAATTGTTACATAAACAGAAAATTCATTCTTATAAAATCTGTTTTTTTCCATACCAAGCATTTTATTTATATATTTATTGATGCAGCCAAAAATAGCGCCGTTTTCACCTAGGTAGCACTCCTTTATAACAATAGGAATGCAAAAGTTTGAATAATAAAGTACAGCTTCCAAATTATATTTTGATTAAAACACTTTTACTAAATTTATGTTTATAGATAGATATTATTAAACCGAGTATATTTGCCTTTCGTTCGAAAACTAAAAAATGCAGCAACAAATATGCGCAATATAACGCAATTGCATTAAATATACAAAAACGTATTGTAATTGGTTGCATAAGTAAAATGCGGTTTTTTGTTCGCAGTTTGTTATTAAAAAGCGATTCGCTGAAATTTTAACGAGCGTATATTTTTCACACTACATTATATAAAATTCATTGCATATTAAATATGAAAAATGTGTACGCGGTGCCAACTATGCGGATGGTTAAATATTTATAAGTTATAAATACATAACTTGATCATGCCATTTTTAAATTATTACACATAATATGAATTTTAATATTTAAAAATGAATCAAATTGCCTATAATTAGTTTGCGTTGAGTAAATTGCAACTTTATTAACAAAATGTGTGACTGGGGATTCAAAACATATTTAGAAAAAAGTATCAACATCTAAACAGCTTTTCTTAGAAAAATCGTATAACTTAAGGTATTTTAATGCCATTTATTAATAAAATTTATAATTTTTTTTCGACAACAACGTATTTTTACTAAAACAAAAACTCTTGTTTTCCGATGTTAACGTGTTTGTTCAAATTACTTTGATATAAGCAAAGAGGTTTTTCCCCAAAATACTTTGTAAAGGTTAAAAATATTGATTGTAATTTTTAGATGTTCTTTAACCTAAAAGGCGGTTTTTGACTAAAGTTAATCATTTTTATGTGCATGCACTAAACAAGCACTTGAGACTTGCATATTCATGAAAACAATTGCATAAAATATGCATCGCTGGCTGCATAAAAGAGCCTTTTTGATATCTGAATGGTGACATTAATAGATATATATTTATAACCATTTCATTACAAAACTTAAATATAAGTAGGTAGAGTGAATTTCCTTAAATTCGTTTACATTCATTCATTTGTAAATAGACATCTGCATTAAATAATTACACCTGGTTGCATAAAAGCCCATTTCCATTCTCAGTTTGTTATCCTAGCATGGAATATATTTTTTAATTTTGTTTTTTCCTATTTCGCATCATGATAAAAGGTTTCAGTATATTTATAGTACCAGTATTATATACCTATCAATGCTTTTAGCTACAAATAATCTATAATCTGATTCGCACTAAATGCAATCTAAACCAAATTGTATTAGTTTTTATATCATTGCATGAAAAGTGATTACTTAAAATGTATTTATTTATTATTTGAAGTAAGACTTAAAGTGATTATAATAAAACGAATCATAAATGTAAAAGAGCTTTATATAAATAAAATATGTATAGTTGTATTCATGAATATTATGTGATCTTTATGCGCAGTTTATTAAATAATAAAAATTGTTGTGCGTACATTTTTATCTAAAAATTTAATTAGGCATAATTAACTGACATGAAAAACACAAATAAAATTAATTTACATACATGTCACTGTTCACACAAAGTATATTCATTCGTATATTCATTTAAATTAATCAAACAAAATTGGATCACTAATTAGTTATGAATACAATTGCATTAAATATGTATAACTCATTGCATAAACATAATTTATTTACATTATATTTAAGCAGAATAAAAGGACTTAAATTGGTTATTACATAGACATACTGATAAATTTATATTATAAAGCACTTTTTAATGCAAAAAGTAAAAGTTTTTCGCATGTATTATGATGCAAATGTCCGCTTAAATGTATTATTACTACCACTATGGAACAAAACATCATTATTATCTAAACGATTCAGAAACCTAATATCCAATTCAACATAAATGGCACTCTGACTAATCACTTTTCAATTAATGTACAATACTACTTGCCAAAAAGATTGGAATAACATATTTTTCGATTGTTTTTTTATATATACATTCTTCTTTTACTTTTTGGCACGCGAAAATAGTAATTTACGTTACACTCACTTGCCTCGCACATAGAACCCACTATAAAATTGCACTTTACTGCCTTATGACAAAAATAACTATTTCGGGAGACAATAATACGCATTTAACGAAAAGTTGTTTTGAAAAATCGACTCTTAATTTGTTGTAAATATTATTTTTCGATGATTCTATAATCCCCTCTTGCGTTTTTACATTATTAAACTTATTTTGATAACTATAGATCATCAAAAGTGGTACAATTGTAAATTATATCAAAGTTGCATATTTACATATTATGCAAACAACTGCAGCAATCTAGCAATAACTATTCACAATGAAACCGCAACAATTCTTCACGCTTCCCCATCCATCCAAAATCTCTCTCTCTCAAACATGTTTGACTGAAAACATGAAAGCGAGCTGTCATTGCCCAACCAATTTCTGCGCTAAAATATTTACATTCAAATTTCAACAGCGTGTAAATGCGCGCTGCGTTTTATTTTGGAATAAACCGACCGGCATTTTGCATACATACGCAAATGCGTCGCTCCTTTATTATGAATTTAATCTTGCAGGCGGGGAGAGAGGGCGGCGTACGTACGTACGTATACGCAACGCCGAAAAACAATTTATCTTTCACTTCTGTCATTCCATTTTCGCAGCGCACCGCAAAATCCATAAACAATAACCGGCGCTGCGGCATTCCGAGCACGTATTTACAACTAAATACATTACTAATCATTCCGCCCGCTCCGCCAAAACAAGCAGAACAACAACGCTCAAATTGCAATTAATAAGTTTGATGCGATATTTTCGAATGCGTATCGATTAATGCGCCACCACCTGCCGGTGAATTAATTTCGTCAAAATTTTGCATGACGTAGATGG
This sequence comes from Adinopsis sp. GC000173, assembly GCA_030264715.1. Classification (NCBI taxonomy): domain Eukaryota; kingdom Metazoa; phylum Arthropoda; class Insecta; order Coleoptera; family Staphylinidae; genus Adinopsis; species Adinopsis sp. GC000173. Next base: position 20,110 of record JARJDW010022724.1, on the reverse strand, counting down.
GTAATAATAAATTCGGTTGGTGCAACAAGCGCTTTTTTATACGTCATCAAATCGTTATATATAGGTATATTTGGTTCGATTTAGTTTCGGACAATTATTCGTGATGAAATTTTAATTAAAACTAAATTGAATTAATTGAAAATTTCTATAAATTTATCACTTTAATCTAATTCGGTGCGAATAATTGAAATAATTTCAACGGCGCAATTTAATAATGGGTCGATCAACAAAATATCATTTATAACGTACATGGGAAGCGTAATTTATTATAATGTTTTTAACAATTTATGTATATTTTTGTCAACATTGGTAGAACTAATCACAGCGTCAAATAAATTGTTTCAATTTGAATTATTTATTTGATGGGGTAATAGGAGTCTGGATGTTGATAAACAAACATCAAATGTAAAATGTTTTACAGCTGTGACGTCACAGAGAGACCTTAAATGTCATCCAAAGTGGAGCTCGACTAAACCTTGGCTTCAATTGCTATAGGTTTAAATATATTACATGGTCTCTCTATGACGTCATTTTTTTAACAAGAAATGAGCCATTCTTTAGCACATCTACAATTCTTGAAGTTAGGTTCCAAAACCAGTAAAATGTTGCCACCGCTAGGGGTATAACTAGTGTCCTAATTCTTATTTAAGAATTCGAGGTAAAGACAAATCTGGCATTAAAAAATATTCTGATAGCCATATGGTCACAATTGAAGTCGTAATAATCATTATCTATACACATTTTAAAGTACTTCTAGACGAGATAGAGGCTTGTGTGATATAAAGAACGTATAAGTAACGTTCTATCAATATTGGCAAATATACAAATTTATAATGTAACTGTAGTAAAAAATTTAAATTCATGATCTTTTTAGACAATTCGATCAGCTCAATCAACATTGATTCTTGTACAAACCCAGTTCCATATTACGTTTATTCAACGCAATGTAGTTGTATACAATTTAACCACAACTAATTGCAACTTCTAATTTAAATGTTTGTTTGTTTAACCGCGCCGCCACGGCAACAACAAAAACTGTATGGATTAACTTAATTGACATATACGTTGCAATTTATAAAGATATTGATTACTTTGCTATAGTGATGGTGCTATATGTTGCGCTCTTTGCCATCAAGGAAAAAAGTTGTCTAACTTATGTCGAAACGTTTTCATATGTGACATTTATGAAGTTTTATGCTAGACAACCACAACCAACGAGAAAGTTTAAATGTCTTGAATAATTATGTCATGAAAAGAAAAGTGTACTAAATTGACAACAAAAACGTACAATTTAAAATTGTGTGACATACGTCTACGTGTCTACATCGCGCAATTGTATGCACGTCAACCGCTGTATGAACGGCTTGGTAACACAAAACAGCTCGTATCTCAAACGAGATGCAATATTAAATAATAATGCACTGATTTTATCGCCCAACGCGGAAATTTCTCGAATTGCATCTGGAATTTTGGAATTCTATTCGCCAACAGGTTATTAGCCCCAGTCGCCGCTTGTATTTTCAGGTATAATAAAATTGTACAGATTAAGATATCAATATACATTATAATTTATAAAAACATTATTTATTCATTTAAAAAATATATAAATACTTAATAGTACTATTTGTTGCCAACTTTACGTACTATAAATTTGAGGTATTCGCTGCTTTTGTCACTTAATCATAAGTTTCTATGCGGCTTTGTATTCATCGAAGAAGAAAGTTTGTAATTATTGTATAAAGTTTTTGCTGCTTCGTAAATTAACTCCAAATATTTAAATATAATACAAAATAAATAGAGAGCAATAATTATTTCTTATATACAATACAATAACTTGCAAGATCCCATTAGTGTGATCAAATCAATTTCGGTTCACTTCGTAACACAAAAGAAGTAATTATTTTCTAATCAGCCTTAATGAATCACAGTGCGCAGCTAAGTTTTTTTTTTTTGTTCAGACAATCCATCATCGACGCATCATCGCTAATCATCGTACAATCAATCAACATTCGAATGATCGCAATTAATTGTCATCATCACTGCATAGTTCAAACGCTTGAAGTAAGTCGCTACAGTCTCGCAACGCTATATGGTTAACGGTCTTGTGTTTATTTAATCAAGTTGTGTGTGCAGGTAAACACCAAGCAATCAGAAGGATTAATGTAGAGTCATTGATTAGTGTGCATTACAATGGATGTTACTAAATTGACATCTCTAGTTTTGCGTAGGTATAATATTTATGTCCAACAAAAAACTTCACTAGGTACTCTATTCGATCAGTTCCTTAGATCAGTTCTAAATAAAATCCATTCAAAACATGAATTTGCCAGTAAATCAAATCACCAGTCTGTCAAATTGTCAGACCCACAAAACGTTAGTCCAGCTGATCACTCTATTGATTCTAAGGTGACTAAGACCTCAATCAAGTTATTTTTTAGGAACAGTAAGGAGAAGTTTTGGGAGAAGTAGACTCGCTGACTTTATGAGCCTTGTATACATTTATGCTATTGAAACCAATGCAGGGTGGAAGACGTTAGGGTACAGTCAGCAGACTTACTTCCCTGAATCCCCGCTAAAACAATTTTGATCCATAAAACCTGACAGACTCTTTAGAGAGTTTACACCATGCGATCAGTTATGTCATCTATCAGTCAATCCGATCTTTTCATAAAATGAGATTGCCAGTCCAATCATTAAAATACCACATAGCAAAATGGTTGATGCTGAAAACGTTAGTCCATCTGATTGCTCCATTGGATCAGTTACCCAATTGTTTAGTCTATTCAATTTGTTCAGAAAATTAGTTTGTCAATTTAGAATTTATTGGTCCATAAAATTTTCCGATCGTGAGATTGTCAGATCGTCATATTAACAAAACGTTAGTTCGTTTGATCAGATATTGGATTCATCAGTCAATCAGAACAGTTTTTCAAGTCTAGAAATTGTCAGCTCTTTAAGTCTAGAAATTGCAAGTTCTTCAAGCCTAAAAATTGCAAATTCTTCAAGTCTAGAAATTGCCAGTCCATCATATCGTCAACTCATTAGTTCTTCAATTTTGTGATTGTCTGTCAGTCAATCCTATATAAGTTCCATTTATCAATCCTAAATTTAGTTAGTTTGTCAATTTATCTGCAACTACACTACATTTACATAGTTTCAAATTACAATCACAGACATACGTCTGAGTGTCACAACCCTTAACCCTGACCACATCACGTTGCGTTTTGCATTTTATTCCAAAAATCTATAATCTTTGAATTGCCGCTCATCATCGCACAATCAATCACCGTCAGTCCATCGCGATTAATCAACGCTAAATTGCACTCGGCCTCGATTAACACTTTTAGCGCGCTTAAGTTACCGGCGTGTGCGCCTAGATGCGCTGGCGTATCGCCTTGCATCGTGCGTGCATCAATCTCAGCACCGTAGCCGATCAACGTACGGCACATTTCATCGGAGCAATGCTGCGCGGCAACGTGTAGCGGCGTATATCCATCGCAATCGCGCTGATTTACGTTGCAATCCGTCGAGAGAAGGAGAATTTTGATGGCGCTTAGATTGCACGCGCGCGTAGCGACATGTAGCGCCGTATTGCCTTCAGGGTCCGATTTGTTGACGTCGACGTGTAGTAGTAAAACTTCCATCGCGGCGATATTGTTTCTGACAATAGCGTTGTGCAGTATACTATAATCCAACTCATAATCAATGTTTAATTTTTCGATTAGGTGATAGATAATTTCATTGTTGTGATGTAGAAGCGCTTTTTCGATTAAATCTGCACAGTCTTTGTCGTTAATACATCCAAAACTAAGTAAAATCATACAAATTTCGTTATAGTTACACGAAATTGATATTTCAATCAACTTATTAGAGATTTTTGCACCTTTTGCGCATAAATATCGCACTATCTCGGTATTTCCACTACCTGTCGCATAGTCCAAAGCACGTTTTCCGTCGTTATCTGCAATATTCACGTCCGCTCTGTAATCGACCAATGTTTTCAGCAAATCTAGGCTTCCAACTTGTGCAGCAACATGAAGCGCACTCCATCCATCACAATTTTGCGCATTTACATTAATTAATCCTCGCTCGAGTACTAATTTCACGTAATCGTTGCGTTTCTTCACCGTTAGTAGATGTAGCAGCGTATTGTCGTTGTCGTCGCGCACCGTAAAATCGTAGATCTTATAATTGGCAACGAACAGTTCGAAGTATTGCCAGTATTCGTTTTGTACCGATGCCAAAAGCATACTGTCACAAACTAAATTTTACTTATAGATAAGGCGATTTTAATGCATACATATGCTAGATAACACAACGCCATTCGCATGACGTATCATTATTCATAGAAAAACGACGTTTGTTTTCATTTTTTATTTTTTGATAAAAACATGATGTATGGCGGACGCGTTGCAAAATCGAATGTAATAAGTCAGGGACGTATGTCGCATGTAAATATATAACAACATAAATCGTATTCTCTTATTGGTCGACGATTAATTGCGGCCAAATTCACTCACTCAAGATGTAAACAAAAGCCTCTGTAATTTAATGCATTGCATAGTGCATTGTAAGCCAAACATGCGATAAATTTGCATCATTGATATTCGATGCCAAAATTGATCTCTGTTAAGTTTTGTTTATTTGTTTGATTTGGGATGTATGTATGGTATGTTTGTGATTAATTGCCTCTCGACAGATTTAATTAGTTTATATGTGTAAATAAAATGCGATAATATGAACGTTATCGCGCATCAATGTTGCGTTGCGTTGCGTTGATTTAGATAATGTTTGCAATGTTGGCGCGCGTGTATGTGGTTGCATATAATAACACAACTGCAATTATTTTTATGTACAATATATTTATGTTATGAAGTGCACATGGGGGGTTTGCAAACAAAAATGTGACAGTACATGAACAATACCTGGAAGGTATTCTTTCAAGGAATGTTTATACTTGTTTACAACAAAAATATTGCTCGATAATAATGTCAGTGAAGCGTATCGTTACATAAATAATAATTGAAATTGATTTTGAATATACACTAATTATGTATAAGATAAATAACATTTTTCATTTTAATATGACTATAACAGGTGAAAAGGACTTGGCACCATTATGAGTGCTGTAAAGTGGATTTTTTAAGACGTCAGTGTATAAAAACAGTTTGAGGCACGGGCAATTGTTAAAAAGTAACATTTATTACTATAATAAGAGAATATCTAGAATCTAGTAATAATAGTCAATCCTCACTATGCACAGAGCAATAAAAGCTATAAAACAAAGTAGTAGCAAAGTTGGTAACAATCATAGAACAAAAAAGTCCATGTTGTAAAGTAGATAGACAGAAATACCGCGTACATACATTGCCTACGTAAAACATAGATATTATTATAGCCGTTCAATGCATTTTTAATTGATCGAAGAATTTAAACAAAGAATGAATTTGTAATTCCCACACATTTGTGATTCTATATATATACACCTATTATCAGACTCGGTTTACACTACTACGTCAAACTCGATGAGGTGCAACTTCAATTTATTTATAACCAAACTTATTTAAACATCGATTAGTTTCATCTATTTTAAAGTTAATATTAATAATACCGTCTGCATATTTGCGCTATTGATTTTTAACTCAATGAGAAAGTTATTAACGCACAGATGAATCATACGTAGGTATGTATATGTAACACAATCCACACACCACATCTTCTTTACCAAAAACTTGATAAAGTTTACACGTTAATAATATTTATTACAGGAAGAAGTCTCGTTCTTTTTCATTTTCATCAAAATTAATTATACGGAGAAAATTGAAAACCCCCCGAAAAAAAGTTAATTAAAACGCTTTTTAAATAAATTATAGGCGTACTGGTGCGCTTTACATACATTTCGTTTACTCGCGCAAATAAGGCAACTTTTCGCTTAGGCGCTGTCGTCAGCAAGTTGTGATAAAACCGTTGGTTTATTCAGTAGTAGCATCATGGAATATTTGTTGAAATGTTATTTTGTAAATATTCCTCTTATAAGTAACGCTTCGAATCCAGAAAAATATATAGGTATACAATATATAAAATCTTAATTTAAATAAGAAATATTATTCCTTCTACGCTCGAATAAATTCCCAATAATTCACTCTATGGCTTCTTATTTTAAATAAGAAGATTAAAATGATGTAGAAAGCAAAATTTATTTTATTTTGAAGGTGACTAGTTTAAATATTGTATTGATTTTTAAATGATCTAATTTTTGCACAAACCATAAAATAGAATTGTTATTTGCTTATTAAAAATAAACATTTTTATGTCAGGAAAGACAATAGTTTTGGGTTTTACCTCAACCACATGAAATGATTAGTTAAATAATAATTATAAATGGCTCGCTTTTAATCAGATGTTTAATTTACAGGCGCATTTATTATTTTACTGCATTTATCTAATTATGTCTTATTTTGAAGTACTAAGATATTTTTGCACTCTACTGGCTATTTTATGTTGATTTACAACTTTTAAATGATAACCCCACTCAACATCGCATAATTTCAGACGCGATCTAATTGAATAAGCTCTATTTTTTATGACTAATTAGCAACTAATAAAATGTAAATGCAAAATTAGTTATTACACTTAGATACAGTTATATAGAAAATTTAATTTTAGTGAAACTGTATTTTACCTGTCATTTCAGTATGCATAAAGCACTAAATATGGTATACAATCAAAACAGTAAACATGTGACTTACGCGTAAATTAGTCTTTTGAATTACATATTTACTAATTTATGTGTTTAATACAAATTTATTTTTACCATCACAGTTCCTAGTATACTTGTGACGTTAATGTTTTAACACGTAAATGCAATACTTTGCGTAAAGAAGGAATATTCTCATACATAGGAAATAGAATCTGCCCTTTTTAGTGTTTTTTCGTGATTCTTAAAATTTTTGATGGGATTTTGACGATTTTGTTCGGATGCTTCTGTGATCTTTTGGCATATTTCATCAAATTCTTTATCGAGTTCAATCATTCTTTTCTATTTCCACACATTTTTCATTAAAAAATTCTTAAATATTCTGTTGTTAACATAAAGAGTGCAGATTATATTACCTGTATAGAGCTTTGAATAAAACGCACTGTAGGTATCTGTATACCTAATTCCAAATGTTTTCATAATTTAGTGTTCTTAAAAAAAATTCAACAGCTTTGAGGCTTTCATTCTCCTCTGATTCTAGACTACATAATCGCATAATCCGTAAGGCAAAAGGTCAGCGAAAAACGAAACACTTTCAACTGCGTCTAGCCGTCCCTAATTGTTTGTGTACGTATTCCAATAAAGATTATGTCGAGAGCGAAATTTTGCATTAAATGCGCGCTAAAACAAACATCTCGGTTAATTGCAACCAGATTACATAACAATGCGAGAACAACAACAACGACAACGGCGACATAAAAAAGCGCACTTAATTTATATCCCAGATGTAAATTAATTACTCGCAAGCTTCATCATAATCGCTATTTTTCTCTCTCGCGCGTAAAGTCATCGGCGAGAACGCACGTATGCGCGCAAAATATATGCAAAACCCCTCATTCGACCGGTCTGACAGCGATGTAAATCTTTTGATCTATGCATACACGTCAAATTAGTGATTTACGCTAAGAGAAGGGCCGGCGCACATTAAACACGCCGTGTGCATCATCAAAACGATCGCCGCCATCCTAAATTTATATCCCTCATAACCTGTATGTACGCTATTATGCATAACAATGTTGTGTCACAATGTAAGATGATTAGATATTGTTTTATTTGCGTTATGATATCAGCCATGCAAGAAAAGCTGTTATTTAGTAAGCAAGAAAGTAATACTTTCCTGACCAAGAGTAAAAAACTTTTGTTATGCGTTAGAGAATTAATAATCCATTTTTTTTAGATTATTACTGTATTGATTCCGTAAATGGTGTCATATTGTTATAAACTAATAAATATATCATTGTGAATATAGTAGGTATACGTATCTTTAGTACAACTTATTATTTCCCAAAATCTGATTTCTATAAAACAATATACTTTCGCAAACAGTAATTAATCCCTAGTCTATAAATATCCAGATATGATTGCAATGCAATTGTAATGATGTGTGACGTCAGCCGTAAATCTAATTAAAAAAAGTTTCTTCCACTGTAAATAAAAGAAAAGTTGGCGTCCGTTTAAGATTCGCGACTAATTAAAAAGTGTCGTTCGTGCACGAAAGCTTTCTCGTGTCGTTTTGCAAAAATTAATATTAAACATTATCATCGCTCATTTTTTGCTATTTCATCCCCCTTCATCTCCATCCCGCCTTTTTCTCCTACTACTCCTAGGCGCGTCATTTAATTATTGACAAAAGCATACGCTATACCCCCCCGGTTTGTGCGCGAAACTTTGCGAAACTTTCATAAAGTCGCCGTATGCAACCGAATGTAATTTAATATTAAAATTAGGCGAGCGAATTTAGCGCTTGGCACAAACAAACAAACACACAACGAGCGCGTACGAGCAATGTAAATTGCAACAATGCGAATTTTCATCAAGGTTTGAATTTAGCGCTCAGAAAATATATCAGTACAGCAGGTTGGGTTGCATACAATAGAATTCTTCTTCTCTAATAAAAAATATGTAGTCGGTGGAAAAAAACTAGTCACTCTAGCGTATCTACCCCGATAACCAATAAAAAATTGCAAATGGGTTTGCAAATAAACAAAAATCCAAATCGACGTTTGAATTTACCTCGCAAGCACTCAATTATATGGTAGATAAATATTGGGTTGCATTGATAATTTAAAACCAAAATTAGTCGAAAGCATTCCATTAGCAATGTGATGCATATCAAAGCAAATTCATAGGTGGTATAGCATTAGGTGTGTGGTTAAACACCCCATTAGAGTAAAAACAAATCAGCCAATAGTTAAAAAAATGGACGTTTGAATAAACAGAAATTTACATTTGCCTACCAAACATTTTATCAGCAATGCATGTTGGCTTTTCAACCAATACGTAAAAATGTGTTTAAAGCTCCACATGTAAAGATAAAAACTAGAATAACTAAATACATACAAACATACATAACTTGATAAACGAAATTTGAATTTACCGCCGAAGACTTGGTTCATTAAAACACTTTGGGTTGCCTACCAAAGTCGATTCATTAATGCATCGGCGGCGAGGCGTTGCGTGCCGCGTACAACGTCCGGTTAGATTAAAAATTAAGTCGCTATGTAAAAAATGAGCAACGACGGTACACACGAACCGCCTATTAAAGCATACTAATTTATCCCGTTTATAAGATTATCGAAAGCAACAAAATAGCGGCGGTTGTTGTTTGGGAGCGAGAAAAAAAATTAACACACGAAGCAGCAGCAGTGCGCGCTTTTGAATTATTAACGCACACGGAAAAAATACACCAAACAAAAAAAAAACTTAATGGGATTATTTGTTCGTAGTGTAGTGGATGTGTAGTGTGCTCGGTCGAAATAAAAAAAATAACACGAAACAAATAAAAACATTTGAATTTAAAATAAACATTGGGGCGGGATGTATGTATGTGTATATATGAATGGGCGGATTAAATGCATTGATGTGACGAAAATAATCAGCATACATTTTCAAAGCGTCGGAAAGGAAAGAAAAAAAAGCATGAAAAATGTATTGGGATAAGAATGCGTGGGCTGAAGGAGCTCAACGCTTTGTGATTTTATGTGTTTCAATGATTTTGAGCGCCACAAAATTAATTAGCTTCAATTTACATCAAATATTTCTAATTTATTGTACAATAAAATAATTTTAGGAAAATTTTTAAACTGTACAACAAAATAAATAGTAAATAACGGTTTTATAGTGATTATTTGTATTTTTATATATTTTCTTTTAGAGAACAAATACTAGATGGCACCACAATGCCAAACAGTTTTAATATTTTGCTAAATAATATCATGCTTTCGCGTGCGGTGCGTAATATGCTATGTTTCAAATCTGCCGCTACAAATTGATTCTTTGCGCTAATGGATGGGTCATTTTATGGCGTCACAGCGAGACCCTGGTTTAACCGTGCTTTACTTCGTACTATACAGCGTATTTTCGTGCAACCCAATTTGGGTCTCCCTGTGACGTCACAAGAAGACCTTGCTTTTACATTTGTTGGAACCATTCTTTATTAGCGCAAACGCGTCTCTAATTCTTGATTAGCCTACGGACTAAGTGATGCACGCGACTAAATGAGGGTCGCGTCGATAAATCAAATTTGTTCAAAAATGAAAGACGGGTAATTTTCTAACTTTTCTAATCATGTATAGTATGCTAAATATTTTTTTGGAGCGCTGATTTGTACTTTTGGCATACAAGCGCCTGTAAAGCAAGCAACCTGCCATAAAAATTTCGATTGAGAACGAAATTACGAACATATTTTTCATACAAATTGAATCATTAAAGTAGACAAAGAAAAATTGAATCAATGAAAAAGTTTTTTTACGATTTTTCATGAACTGTAGACGAATTCGGCGTCCTTTGAACGTGTGGCACACTTTTCCATCACAATCCAACATTAATCATTATATTCAAACATCGGGTTGGCGTTCAATATATAAAAAACGAACAAAAATAATACACTATACTACTTTTTATAGTTTGCTATGGCGAAGACGATAAAAAACTGTTGCTAGACATTGATCGTTAAATTATTAAGGCGCTGAATGCGCTGCAACCGCGCTCGGATTTCGGACGTTTTAAAGCAATTTTCGTTTTCAGACAGACAACGAAGATCAAAAAAAAAGAGGAGAGAAACCAGGAGAAAATAAATTTGTGAAAATTTGATGTATACACGAGAGAAAGAGAATAGCGAATGCGCAAAATTATATTAAAGATGTTACAGCGAGTTTAAGGCAAGCTTTGTTCAAACAGCACAAAGCAACTCATAAAATTTTAACATGCGTTTTTCTATTCGCTGAACCTATTTTGCTTGCTCAAATTTTAGATGCTTTAATGGTCATTTAAGGTAGAGTGGCGTAAGTTCGCAAACGGGGTAAGATGGCTAATACACTAATTTTATTATAATTTACGCTAAACTGTACAACTTAAGAAGTAACAACGTATATTGAGTACTGTCGACATAATTATTTTCACATGTTTTTAGCATTTATACAAGATATTGATTGCGACTCTTTATGCAATACACACAAGAAACTATGGCTATGTACTTGAAAATGCTAAAATTTAAGACTAGATTTGATCTACGTTTTGAAAAGAAAGTTATTCAATCTAGTCTTCTTAGAATTCAATATATTTTAAAAAATCTTTAACCAGCGAGCTACATTTCAAACTTTTCTTTTATCCACTTTTATTAAATGTAAACGAAAATCAGTGAAATCGCGTATAAAAAAGTTTAACACGTTTACTGCTGAATTTAACGTCTAAATGTATATGGCCATATACTTGAACGCGGATGTGCGTCCTTAGCAGTGAACGTGTTAAACAATCTTATTCAGTCGCATCTATTTCTAGCTCAATATTGAAAACTCAAGGTCTTCGCTCGGTTGTCACTCGTGATCAAGAAATTTTCTGGACCAGGTCGGGAAAATTTGAGAACAATTCTCTTAAAATATGTCAGCAAAATGCTGCAAAAGTAAATAGAATCAAAGCATTGGCAGACGATAACTCGGTAGAAAATAAAGCAAACAATTAATTGATTATATCTTTTAATAAAGACTCGAGCGTATAATATATTCAAAAATCTAATAAATGCAAATTGTCGATCGGGCGCTCCAAACGCTAAATTGTAATAAATCGTTGTTAGTTGATAATAGAAAGGACTTGAAATGCCTGCAGCACTCTATAAGTTTCGAGATTGTGTAATAGACTCTACACTGTGATAATTTACAGTGAGAAAATCGAATTGTTTATAAATCGTAAAAAAACGACATTAATGTAATAATAATAGATAATTTTAAAATAAAATTCTGTCGTAAATCAAAGCGTATCAAAGCGCACATCTGCTTTTCTAATTTTAATATTTTATTTTGTTTAGTCGAAAAAGAGCAGATAAAGTTGTTTAGATTATCCCATGTCGAAATGTTTTCTTGTTTTTATATATGCTGTCAAAAATGTAGTATGTAAGTATTTACTACAAATCATATTTCGTTTTGTTACGAATAACATAAATTTCCAATACATCGCTAAAGATTCTACTACTGGATTCTGGATTCTTTTGTGTCCCAATATTCATACGCTAATCGTTGTCTAAACACTCGAAGGTCTACGATATTTTATCTTATTAGTTAGTACAAGGAACATCAGATATATCGTTGTAAATGTAGTATTAAAATCTAATTAGATATCTTACTTCGAGCATGTAATTTTTTCTATATTTCGTATTTTTTAATTTACAACGTGGAAAGGTTCGCTAGATGTCATTGAAAGTTAATATTCGTCTAAAGACTCTAACACCTAAGATTTTTTATTTTGTTTAGTCAAAGGAATAAACATGTTGTAAAACTCGCTTTATTTCTAATATTTCGTTTCAATAACATGTATTTTCAACATAACTTTCTACTAAATTTTTTTGTATACCAATATTCGAATACTAATCATCGTTTACAGACTGTAATGCCTTTTTTTAGGATATAGATAATTCTATGATCAAACGATTTTCTTTCTTCAGACAGAAAAATTATGTAATTATTGATATTTTTATGTTTTTAAATATTTAGTTTAGCACTAACATAGAAAGAAATGGATAGCAACTCTAAAATGTCAGTTTTAAATACATTGGAAATATGTTATTGTCAAAAAGCTACTGGAGGACTAGCTATCAATATTTTTTTAATAGAATAAATGAAGTGTAAGTAAAGCAACTATTTATAAAAATTTATAATCATCCTTAAAAATATCGCAACTAGTTATTCAGTAAAAACAAGTTGTCCTTCTGCAGTTAAAATTACGTATTGCTAATTGCACTTTACAGAACGTGCAAAAGTTTCAGCTATATTCGATTTTATCCTAATATTATTGGAACGCTAATCGTTGTTTAAACGACAATCGCTTGCAAAAAGGTACACGACTGTGTGGCGTCGATAACAATTAGGCAATTAAACTTTTTACGTATCGAATAAATGTTTTACAGCGCTTTAAAGCCGAGAACGAACGATTGCGACATGATTATATTGTGTTTCACCAGAAAAAGCGCAAAAAGTGTAAAACGCGCGCATGTTACGCTCCTCCTATCCGATTTCTAGCTTTTTACATATAATGAAACTATTGTGTTGAAGCGAAATAATAATTTGTATAGCTATTTACGAAACATGAATTTTAAATTTCTCAATAGGTATGCAGAGCATGAATATTCCTCATCGAAAAGTTCCACTTTAATCCTTTGTGTCCCAACATTCTAAAGCTAATCACTCAAAGGAGAATAATTTATGAAAAACATAATTGTATCGTGATGAAAGCGATTAGACACTGCTCGGCCTTTTTAAGAATTGGAGGAAACATGTTGGACGTTGTTAATCGATGAACTCTTTCTTATGATAAATATTATTGCAATTTATGCTCAAAACGATTTTAGTTTGTAATATGTTTGCCCTACCCAAATTATAGCATTAAATTGCACAGTAATTTCAATAATCTATACAATCACGATTATGCATGGAAAGCTTCTACAACATTCCTTGCAGTTTTAGCATTCTAAAGCAATAGTGTTTACTTGGTAGCAGTCGTAAACATAATCGCTTTAAAATAATTGGAAATAAGTTTCCAGAACTGTATATGATGTTAAAATCTTTTAATATCGGTTTAATTATTGTTCTCCGAAAACTGTAGTATTAATTAATTAATAGTTATTTCAATAATCCAAATATAATAGATAGGAATACTTATACATACATCAAAAGCTTCTACTACATTTCATTCTATCATAGAATCCAACAAATAATGTTTTTGAAAAAACAATTAATATTGATCATTAATAACATGAAATAAATGCATGAAACTGTTGCAAAGAATTTTTTAAATTTACTTTCATGCATCGTTTAATAAGGTGTTAGTAGTGCATTTATGCTGAAAGACACAATTGATCATGATTACCCTGTATAAATACACTGCCAAAATTATATAGAGATAATTCGCATATTCATCTCAATAATCCATACATGGCAGAAGGATTATGTGTATAGAAAACCTCTGCTATATATTCCTTTGTGTCTTCTTATTCTAAAGTTAATAATCAGCACACAACAGACCATGTTTTTTAACAATCGGTGAGATAGTTCGATTCTTAATAAATGTTTAGAAGGCCTTAAAGCCGACCAACCATTTTAACTTATATTGCAAATTCATCCTAAAGTGTTTCTACACAACTATATGTAATGTTGTCTTGGAGTGCAATAATCCATATAGAAAACGAAAGGATTACACACAGAAACTTAACATTCGCAAGTTAATAATCAGCATCCAACAGGCAATGTTTTTTTTGGTAATAAGCACTTTAAACCTTATAAACTATAGTAGTTTTTATTTAGTAAAGAAATATATAAAATTAAATATCATATACGTTAGAATAACTTAAATTTCCAATATTGTTTCAGATTACAATAATCCAACACATAGAAACTTAGCATTCACAAGTAATTAATCAGCATCCAGCAGGGAATATTTTTATTTTTTTATAGTAAGCGCTTTAATATCTACAAACTATTGTATTTTTTATTTAGTAAAAAAGCATATTGCATTCAATATCATACGTTAGAATCTAGATCATCCTATATATGTCCATCCGTTTTCTGGCCTATTATATATATTGGCAGAAGGCATAGCACTCGTATTTACTCCGAATAATATTTCGAATAACTTGAAATTCCAATATTTCATATTTCCGTTTAGAGAACGTAATGATTGAACATAGAAAACTTTTACTACGCATATTCTTTTGTGCCTTTTATATTCCAAAACTTTATCAACAGCATCCAATCGAAAATAATTGTATGTAGAAAAAGTATTTTATGAATTCAAAAAGAGAATTTCTAGTAGAAAAGTTAAAATGATTGCAATCGTTATTTTATTGTCTGATTAAAAGGACAAATATTATTACAAATTCAAATGAGTATACTCAATGAATAGTAGTTTGAGTAGCAATTATACCGTCAATTGAAATGCTACAAGAATCGATAGTGAATATTGTGGTTTAGTAATTTTGATGGGCTTGTTGCATTTTAGAAAGAGAAGGTTTAAATTTGAGTTATTATTTCTTACAATATTGATAATAACTTCTAAATATTTTTTTTAAAATGTATTTAATAAAAGTTAAAAGTGCAATATAATAATTGTGATAAATAGCATTAATATTTTGATACGTTTGGTAGTTGTTAAGATCGATTCTACTAAATTTAGCTATAAATCGACACACCTGCAGTATAACAGAAAAGATATCGATGAAATTGTATAAAAAATAATCATGCACGTACATTTTCTTACTATATTTGAATTGACGTTCGGATATTTTCTTTAAAATTTAATTATTAAAATGTTAAATGTCCAGTAAATATGATAAATAGCATAAATATTCGATGCGTCTGGTAGCTGTTAAAATGAATCTGATTTAAGTTAGCTATAAATCACGATATTTATCAACATACATATGATAAGTAAAACAATTTGGAAACAAACGAAGAAACTTTCTTTTTTATACACCCATGAAAGTGTGTAAGAAAAAATTATGTATTCACAAAATCGACAAACTCAGTACTCCGGCAAGAAAATGCCGAATTTAATTGGTAAAAATGTTTTTTAGTCAGTAGGCAAAATAATAGAGAAATTAATGCAAAATATAGAAGAAAAGACATCATTCCCTACACATCCATGAAAATGTATAAAAAAAGCAGTCACAAAACCGACACACTCAATATTCTGACAAGTTGTCTATTGAAATTAAATTGATTACAAAAAATACCGAATATAATTGCACTAATTGGTAAAATAATGTTTTATGTTTAAATAAATGGTTAGTAAAATAATGAGAAAATTAGAGCATAGTATAGGAAAAAAGACATACAAGTTTTCTGCCAAGTTGTATACTGTAGGTATACAAATTAATGATAATAAAAAAACCGAATTTAATTGTAGAAATACCATACTTGTATTTGGCAAAAATATGTTTGAAGCCTTAAAGCCGATAAGCTTCTATCACAGATTTTTATTTTATTCGGTCAAAAGAGTGAATAATGCTGTAAATTTTGCGTTCGTATCTAGATCATCCCATGTCTAACCGTTTTCTAGCTTTTATTACTTGTACAGTAGTATATAGGTATAGTATATATATATATTCAAGCCCGGCGTTTTGAATAACATGAATTTCCTATATTTCAATTTTTTTTTCTTTCACCGAACATGAGAATTCCGACACCGCAGTCGCACACAAAACGCTAAAAGCCAATCATCATTCGATCATGCGTAATTGATAAATACTATATCGGTACAATGAAGCACAATCATATCGTGCCGAAAACAATTAAATCAACCATCGCGCGCGCTTTTAATCAACTATACGTGTAGGTAAATTTTTACATAACACCTAACACATCGCGCATTTAAATGAAATTATTCATCGCGTATTACTCATCTATTCACACCGGGCGCAAAATGCAATCAGCGGCGCGTGCACCGGCATCGAATTCGCACAACTACGCTGACGTCATGCGAGGGAAAAGAAAAAAGGAAGCGAATAAGTAATTTGCATTCATTCAATCCCTAGCCGCTTTCCTTTTCCCCAGATTGAATATTTTACAGACACGGCCTACGCTCCGCAACGTCCGAATACATTTCAAACTTTGAGCATGAAATGTTTTAGTTTTAACTTGCCAAATAGTTTACAATTAAAGATATTATACTAGAAAAATACATTGGGTGAACAAATAATCTATAATTTTTGTCAGAATGAATAATATTTTACACCAAATATAGGGTTACATAGCGCGACGGCCGAATACATTCCAAGACAAGCTTGTTAAAAGCACGTAGGCAATGTTTTAGTCTAAATTTGAAGAGTAGTGTGCACTTAAATACATACTACAACTTCTTTCTCGCAAGATTGTATACTTTACACTGCTTTTGGACTTACATACCGCAACGACCAAATACAATCCAAGACAAGCTTGTTTAAAGCATGTAAACAATGTTTTAGATTGAATTTGGAAAATAGTGAGCAATTAAATACATCATGCTAGAAAAAAGCATAAGAATAAAAAGGAATCGATATAGATTTACAAATTTACACGGTTTTGTTCTATGCATCGCAATGTTCGAATACATTTCAAGCCAAGTTTGCTTAAAACATAAAATGTATTACTTTAAACCTGGAAAGTAATGTGTAATTAAAAGCATCATACTAGAAAAAAGCTAGGTAAATAAGTAATCTGCTTCAATTTCATCCCTGTCGCTTTCTTTTTTGAGCAGATTGAATATTTTACACGGTGTAGGCCAACGCACCGCGACGTCCAAATACATTCCAAGACACACACGCACATTTAAAAACATAATGCTGGAATAAAGCTTTTTTCGTTTTTACACCTATGTCGCGATTTCCGAATATATTCCAAGTTTCAATCGTGAAATATTATAGTTTGAACTTGGAAAATATTAAGCAATAAAGACATATGCTAGAAAAAATTATGTTGAATAAATAATCTGCATTCATTCCATCCCTATTGCTTTCTTTCTCGCCAGATTGAATATTTTACACCGCAGCGTCCGAATACATTCCAAGACAAACTTGCTTAAAACATGTATGTTTTACTTCGAACTATTTATGAGCAATTAATTTTAAAAAACAGGGTAAATAAGAAATATTTTGTCCAACGTGCCGCAATGTCCGAATGCCTTTTTTTGCTCTAGTAGCATGCAATTAACGTGCAATCGAATCCACCTCCAATTTCGCGTAAAATTAATTTATTATCGGCCAGAGTGGTCTCGCACACATAAAGCGCCAACTTAGCCTCATTCTTTACGAATTGGCTAATGTTGAATGCTTGGTTTTTATCCCTGCGCATTTAATTACACCGCAACTTTTTCATTCATTCAATACAAGATTGCACTAATTGCTGGATGGATGGATCGAGAGTACTTGCACTGACCGAAAAAATGTTTAAACAAGTGCGCGATAGTCGATACTACTCGACCACTGGCGAAACTTAACCATCAAAACTAATTAATAATTTGCGAACCTTGTTTGAAACAACTAAGTTCGCTATTAATTTTTCCATCTCGCACACAGCAAGAATTAAATTAATTGCATGTCGCATTTTACGCCAATTAAAAATAATTAAATTGCTATGTTGTGTTATTTATTGTGTGTATACGTTGTTGGTTTTTATTTTTTCTGTTTTTTTTTTTCATCAAATCGTAGCTATCTGGCTGCGGAAAATCGATACGTTTACAGTAAAGAATAGTCGGTAAATTGATTTTAATAACCGCATTAAGCAATTTTTAACTTAATTACCCGTTCGCAATCAATATTTATTGCAAAAAAACAAGTTGCTCATCGTTAAAATAAAGCGCATTTAAAAACAATTTTTATTGCCTGCAATAAAACGTCCGTTACGATACAACACAACACAACACAATTATCGTTAAATAAATTTCCTACGACTAAAAAAATAATTTGTTGTTGCTTATTAACGCACAATATCACTGTGTTTTTTTTTTCACTCACACAAAATAATGGACAAACTAATTAACTCACCGTTTGTCAATGGCTGTAATCCACTCCATTACCGCTGCAAGTTGCTGCTGGTGTTAGTTTTATGTTGTTTGGCTCGACTTTTGTGTCGAAATTTTAGTAAAAACGGCAAGTTCGTTTCACTCGTTCAAGAATCGAAACATGTTTCTAGCCGCGTCAAAGCAACAACTGGCTACATGCCGCCGCCTCCGCGCAAAGCGCGCATGGCTCACCTGCCTTTTACTACTATATCACCCATTACAATACGGGTGTTCGTATACTACGAGCACATCGAGAATGTGGTGCATTAACTATTTAACGCTTGTCGTGTGCGTTACTCTTTCTTACTTTGGATGCACTTAACCTTAAATATACATTTTTCAATTAGATTTTGGTTTTTTTGCTTTATAACCTAGCAACAACTTATTATAAGTTGGTATATAAATATTATTAAAATTAATTGATTATTATATTGCGTTGTAACATGCATTATTAATAATTATTAAACAGTACTATTACTTATGATTATTTCTCGCTTACTTGTTGAATGATGCACAATTCAAATGTTTTGATACCATAGCGCTGTATATCAAGTTTCCAAAGTAACAGTAAAGGAACCTGTACTATAAAAGGCATTCATTCTTCAAATAAAATTTTAAAAACTAGAAACTGAGTTAAATTCAAAAAGCTTTTTGAATGTATATAAAAATTAGAAATTAGAAATTTGGAAAATAAAATATTTATATATATTTAAATTGAGCGCCAATACGTTGAAATAATGGTCTTACAAGCCGCACTACCGCCACCTATATGCTGGTAGCCAAACTAAAGTTTAGCGTAGACATAAACTAATTTTTTGTACATTGAAAATTGTACATTAAGTTGCCTACACCAAAAAATTCAAATTTTAAAAATATTTTATTGCTATTTTATGAATTTAAAGTTTTATGAATGCAATAAAAGAGTACAACTATATAAAGGAATACGGTAAATATAAATTGAATCAGATATCAACACTCCTATGAGCGTATTTTAAGTATTACAAAGGTTATAAGCATTAATTTGCTAAAATTTTGGTGAAGCCGCCGGTATTTACTCCCGTAGCTTTATCTAAAACAGAGCAACTGGGCTCAAACTCGCAGTGGTGATATATTTTCCTATCTCCTACGAGATGCCATGCTCAAATTTGCAAAAAAAAGTTGATTTTCTTCGAAAAATAACCAGCATTTATGGGTATTTAAATGGCCCATAGGCCCACTTAAAATTGGAATAGAGGGCTCAAAATTAGCTTCGGAATAGACATTAGGCCCCCCTACGAGATGACATGCTCAAAAGTGAAAAAATCGAAAAAAAATTTTTTGGCCAAAAAAACT